>JAPMOB010133041.1:0-17833 GCA_029875015.1 Lepomis gibbosus | reverse complement strand
CCATCCATCCATCCATCCATCCATCCATCCATCCATCCATCCATCCCTCCATCCATCCATCCATCCATCCATCCATCCATTATGTATAACCTCATATCCTTTGCAGGGTTGCACGGAGCAGCAGGGAGGCAGGTCACCAGTTCATCACAGGACACATAGAGAAAAAACAGCCATTCATACTCACAGTCACAGGGGCACTTTAGTCACTAATTAACTTTCTAATTCAGCAAAGTAGAACATCAGGTTTGAGTCAAACATAACTTCCTTCTTCAACTGATTTTGTAATGGCTGCTTGCATTTTTTTGACAAACAAAGAAAAAATTAAAATCACAAAGAGAGAAAAAAAAGGAGAAATCAGGTGGCAAAACCCATTATGACAGAAGAGCTGAAGTCATGCAGGATTAGCGTTACCAAGGGACCTCTAACAAGATAAAGCCAAGATATAAATTAGTGTCTGTCTCCAAAAAATTCTCTTCACAGACGTGGTCTTGTAATGTAATACTGCTACACGAAGTATGTTGGTGAAGGCATACTTATTCATATAAAACTCTAATTAGAAATAATTTGTTTCAAATGTATATTCTCCTACACATTCCTTTTTCCACTGTCATGCAAAACAAGATCAGCAGTACGATGTGCAGAGGGAGGTTTTAAATGTTTTGCTTTGCTAAACCATAAAAAGGAATTACTTGCCCTTACATGACCGCGCATCAGAGAATTTCAGTTTCAATGATTTTCAGCTTGTCTAAATACATTTTTTAATATCCACAGATTTTTGGACTTTTCTTTAGTACATGTGGTCCTCATATGACTTTTGGTCCTGTGCCAGCTAAGCTTGAGATTGTCCTCAAGACCTAACTCTTCAATGGGATGTCCAGTGTCAGTGCATCCTTTGGCCACACTCTCCCTATCAGGACAGCCTGAGTAATCAGGAGAGTGTCTTTCTCTGCCTCTGGTCTTTACCTGTACACCTCTGAGGCTTCACCCTCAATAGTTTTCCCAGTTGAAGGATCAGTCTTTGAATTATCCTCCATCAGTTCCTTGTAGGGCAGAAGGACCCAGCAGTGTGACACTGCAGAGACTATGTTCTCTTCGCCCTTTACATAGATAGATCCACTGGAAGTAAGGCTGCGAGGCACGGCTGCAGACCTCAGATCAGCCTCTCCTCTGGCGGCACTTTGAGGACACTGCCCATCTCAAGCCTGGCACCAGCCACCTCCTGTGAGCTGGGGCTGTACATGCCCTCTGACTGACGTTTCTTCCGTGCTGTCATAATGAGGAAAAACACCACCAGTATGGCCAGTAACACGCACAGTGTGGTCAGGGGGATGGTCACTGCCAGCCAGGGGACTCGCTCCTTATGCTCCCCTTTCTGCAAGAGGATAGAAAGAGTGTTACGTAGATATGACCATTCCTGTTTGGGTACCACTTTTTAATATGGCATATGTTTTATAGATATGTTATTAGCAACCATTAGGTTGTGTTTATTCTCCTTCAGCAGGACTGGATTATTTTTTCCAATCCATTTATTAACAACATATTAACATTTGAACTCAATTTGTAGTAAGTCAGTTATAAAAGTTGTTTTTACAATAATCGATCACTTTTCAAAAAGGTCAGAGACAAACAGTCCATTGGAGAGGTGCTAGCAGTGAACTTAAGAGCTAAAAGACATGCAAGAGTCATCTCTAGGAAGTCCGAGTTATATTTAAGTTATATGTAATTAATTTTATAATTATATTTTTGTCTTATAACAGCTCTATAGCTCATCTGTAAATGTTTTTTAACACTGATAAAGCCATTAGTTATCTGTTATAAAGGGCACCTTATCACAAAGTGGTACACTGTTTTATCTGATTGTTTATTGCTGTTGTCAGGGAAACATTTATAAAAGGGGAAAATGCCGTACTTTTTAATGACAATGAAACTATATTTCCCTTATTTCTAGATCATGGCTTCTGTGGCAAAAGGAACCTGAATCCCATCACTCATTTTCATGTTCTAATTGAGCACATGTGCTGTAAAAGTGAATGAACTCAAATCCAGTGTCAGTGAAAGGATCTGTCCGTCACTTACATTGCTCTCACACAGTGTGCCGCTGAAGCCCGGCACACACACACACTGGAAATGGTTGAGTCTGTCCAGGCAGGTGGCACCGTTGAGACAAGGGCTGGACTCACACTCATCTATTTCTGTCTCACACCTGAAACACATCAGCAGGGTTTTAACAGAATGCTGAGTGACAGAGAAGTAGCTCACATACACACACACACACATCCTCCTGACCTCTACACTTGGATGTGGTTTAGACACACTTTCTCATGAGCAGCAGGTGTGTGCTGAGGAATGTGCAGTGTGCTGCTCTCACCTGGCACCAGTGTATCCCGGCTTGCAGGTGCAGTTGCCTCCGAAGTCACCTCCAATACAAACCCCGCCATTAAGACACTCTATGTTTGCATCGCATGCCACTGGAGGGAAACGCCACCTATTGAACACACAAACATACTCATTTCACTCTAATCATTTTGTTGTCATACAATTAGGTGACCTTAAATTATGAACAGAAAGCAGTTGAGGTGAAATTAGGAACTTCACATTTAAATCCATAATCATATCAAAGTTATTTGACCTTGAATGTTGTGTATTTGACAATATCAAAGTGCTCAACCAGGCATAAACGTTTCCAAGCAACCCGCAAGTCTAATTTTATAACAAATTTTGTGTAAAGATAAAAGTGTATTGTTTGGCTGCATGCTGATGTGGCATTGTTATGATTAATGTAGTTGAATCTATATTTTCTTAGCAATAAAAGAACTTTACCAAATTTAACACGGTACACAGGGATTGGATTAAGCGCCTTGAGACGATCACTGCCTACGGCATCTTCCACCACTTAGCCAGATCAGCCGGGGGAAACATCACAGCACGCGGCGCGCTCGCTCCATGGAAGAGAGGGAAGAGCTAAGCTAACCCAGCTTGGACCTAAGGCTATACCACTTCCCAGACTACTCCTGGCTAATCATGGACTCAGGCTAACACAGCAACAAAAAATCACTGTTCTGAGACTGTTCTGCTGTCATCTTCACTGAGACCTGACTGCACAAGAAACATCCCGAATCGAAACTATTACACTTGATAGGGGGACTGTGTTCCGACATCAGGAGAGACTGGAGAGAGACCTCAACACCAGCAACACCAAAGATATGTGACGAGCAATCCAGACCGTCACAGGTTATACAAGCAGGAGTGCCCACCATGTGTAAGGCCACATTGCTAGATGAGCTTAACCTTATGACCCCCACAACCTGCTGGCGGGTTTGAAATGCATGTTCACTTTTTTTTAAAAATGCCTAAATGGCTGAAGCTCTAAAAACAGAAATTATTGTCAGATTTTCATCATTGTACAAACCTGTTAAAAAAGGTGTTTTGAGCCTACCTGTCATTCCACCGCAGCCTGATCATGTCATGAATAACAGATGAAAGTCTAAAATCTAGTGTAGAGAAACAGAAAAGTCTGTACTCACTGGCAGCGCTTGCCGATGTAGCCAGGATGACATGAACATGTGTGAGCTCCCACTGTTTCCACACAGGTTCCTCCGTTCACACAGGCGAACTCCAGACAGTTATCCAGCTCGTCCTGACAGTTTTTCCCTGTGTACCCAGGCTCGCAGTCACACTGGTAGTCTGCCACAAGGTCTTTACATGTACCATAGACACAGGGTCTTGAAGAACACTCATTTATTTCAGTCTCACACAGTTCCCCCTCCCATCCTGCACTGCAGCTGCAGTTAAACTCATTAAACTGGTCCTGACATACACCCTGGTTGAGGCAGGGCTGGGAATTGCAAATCGGTAGACCTTGGCATCCTATGATTGGCTCGTGCCCACCCAGTCTGGAGAACCGGCTTATCTGAGGGGCGTCTGGTACATTTATGAGTGGCAGGTAGACTCCACCCACCCTCACCTCCCCTAAACATCCTGTGTATTTCTCCGCCAACCAGATCTTGGTGTCATTGAGGAAGTTGAGGTTGCCGCCAACGCCAAAGCTGCCACCAACTCTCTGCCCATCAACAGTGAGGCACCAGCGGGACGTTAACTGCATGGGGTCGACCATGGTCAGCTGGATTTGATGCCACGCTCCGTCCGCAATGACCCTTTCACTTGTGAAGGCCAGCAGCTCTGAGCTCGCCCCGCTGTCCATTTTGACCAGCAGGGAGGAGTTGAGCAGCCCCAGGCAGAAGACCTCTGCTCTGCTGGCAGCCCGCAACAAGATCCCGTTTGTGTCCCTCGTCCGTATATTCATGGTGATGTTGGTTACAGGGTTCAGCAGGGAGCTGTTGGCGACATACTGAAGAGCATTGTCGTGAAAAATGGCTTCAGTTAAACCTGTGGGAGGAGGTTATTATTATTATTATTATTATTATTATTATTATTATTATTATTATTATTATTATTATTATTATTACTGCTATAATTGTAACTATTAATACCTTTTTGATATTTCTATTATTATCACTATCATTACATTTATTTTATTTTACATCACAATGTGGAACTTGCATTGTGCTACTGTGTGTTCTCATTCTCTCTGCTCTCGGTCTAGACCTGCTCCATATAAAAAGTGCAATGAGATAACTTCAGTTATGAATTAGCAACACTAGCAACACAAGGAATGCGATGGAAGCTACCGGTGATCTTGAACATACCTATTTTGTTTAAAGTAATTATATATAAGGTATCACAGTTGAGGAGGGGAAAGCTTTGTCAAGACATGGGCATTTACCAGGCACAGGCATAATGAAAGTTTTGGGAGGGAGTAAATGTCAGGAAATGTTGCTGCTGTGCTGCTGTGCCCATTTTTTTGTCTATTTTGGTTTCCGCCAACTTCATGGGAGTGCAGCACTACAATAATAAAACTAACTAATCATTGAAGTGATGTTTGAAAAGCAATGACTTACACAACACCTTTCTTTATCAAATCCCACTGCAGTCACACATGAGCTAACTCATCATGCACACTGAAATATGCAATAAGTAAACTGTTATTGGTCATAAAACCAGTGGAGTGACCCTTTAATTGTGATGTCTTGATGCAATTATTTATATCTTATGCCTTGATTAACAAATAGTAAAACTTATTGGTAGCTTCTCTATATGCTTTGTGTTTTCAGCATCACATTTCCCATGAGTCTCTGTTGCTCCCTGTTTCCATTTAATTTCTGCTCCTTGAAAAAAGCATCAACCATGTATTTGTTGTTTCTGTATTTCTCTATGTTGTTGGGTAATCTTTCTTCTCAGACTATCTTGCAGTCAGACCTTTAAGGTCACAGATTTGTTTCCCTTTCTTTCACTATGTTCGAGAGTTTTTCCTCTGATGTCAGTGAGGGTCTTGGGTTAGCAGGTTGTCCCTACCATCTTATGTTAAATGGTTCTTTACAAGACTGTAAGTCTAGTTAAGAAATTAAGAGGGATAATCACTGCCAAACAAGTACTCACACTCATAACCATCCGGCAGGTCCACACAGCGCACTGCTTCAAAACAAGGGTTGTCGACGCACCACAAACGTGTCTCGCACAGTCGGCCTGAATAGTTAATGGAACAGTTGCACTTGAAGTCATTCCAGGTGACCTGACACTGTCCACCATTGAAACAGGGCTCATCCTATGCACAGACAAACACAGATGGATGGATTAGAAGATCACTTGTAAAGTCTCTCACCTGAGGCGACTGCTTATGTAAAAGCTGCAGAGAGGACTCAGCTGTAACTTACAGATCAAGAGGATTCACAACCAGATCAGTGTTAATAGGGTTGAGGCAAAACAGTACAGCCCAGCTATCACACAGCACTGCAAGGCGCTAAAACAATTAGCATGGGTTCAGTGTTTAAAGCAAAACACTCAAAACAAACACTTAAGTAAGCAATAATAGCATTTCTTTGGGGCATTTCAGTAAAACTGAATTGTCAGACATATTTGTCAATTTCTGATATGTTGGACGTAATGCATTCTGCTTAATTACATTATGTAGCATGCTATAGTGACTCTAGAGATGGCAATGTTGGTTTGTCAGTGTTTCTGTCCAAAACTTTGGTCCAAATTAAAAGTTCTCAAAAAGTATTTGATGGGCTGTAATTCAGTTTGGCACATCATGAATTCTAATGATGTCGCTGATCCTCTGACTTTACATCTGGCGCCACCAACAGCTCAAATCTTTCACTCCTCAAGCAGTAATAGTAGAAAAATGTGGTGAATAGAACTGCTCTAAACTGCAAAACGATCAGTCATATATGTTGGTCTGATATTATTTTTTGTAACCTAATATCAGTTCAGCACATTTCCCATGATCATACATTTTGTCTACTCTGTAATTAAAATGATGATCATACAGCAGACTATATATTCTTTTACCTTGCATGTGTCATCACTTTGGCATCCTGGCAGCATGTTCTCTTCTGTGCTTGCCTGGTAAACTTCCACACCCTCTGCATGATCTTCAGTGGCCAGATGCTTGTGGTCCAGCCGAATGTCCTGCAGGCAGCCCTTGAAGATTCCTCCCCAGGCGTTTATGCTCTTGCCTGCTGGGAGTCCTCCGACATATGCCACGTCCCCTGCCTCTACACTCACATTCCCTAAGGCGCGATGATTCCCTGCTTTGGGGAAGACTACATGGCCATAGTGTACATCTACAGTCACCAAATTATTGTTGCCATCAGTGACAAACGTAGCCTCAGACAGCAGTGTGGTGTGAGGGCTGTAGATAGCAACAGTGCCCTCCTTCAGATAGATTGTCAGGTAGGGATTTCCTTCTCGACGGAGCTGTAGGAGCAGACCGTTGTGTTTGAGGGATCGCATTAAAAAGGAGATGGTGAAGTTGTCTCCATGGTTTTCCGAAATGTTGAAAACAGCATAGCTGGTGGTGTTCTCATGACCGAAGGTCCAGGACGGATACTCTGTGTTGGGGGTGAGAAGCACAAAGTTATCAGTATCTCAAACAGAGAACTGTCTTTTTTATTGGAGGTTAACAAATCCTCCTCTCTTGACCTGTAAGCTTGTCACATGTCTCCACACTAGTAAGGAAAACTCAGAAACAACTGTAATTCTTAAAGAGGACCTATTATGGTCATTTCCAGCTCTATGTTTTGATTCTGGGACTCCATAGACTAGCTTTGCATGATTCAGAGATAAATCCTTATTTATCTTGGCCTTTATACTGCCCCTTCATGCAGCCCCTCACTTCATCCAGTCTGAAACAAACCATTTCAGCTCCTGTCTCTTTAAGGTCCCCGTTCCTAAAAGCCCACTTTGTCTCGGTTTGCCTACTTGATAGAAGCTTCCCCAGTGCTTGTGAGCCACTGTGTCTTGCACCCAGTGCTGTTATTACATTCCATTTAATTTGGAAGTCGGAAGTTGGAGATGGGAATGACAAATCTTAAGGGACCATTCCAGTTCAAATTTCCAGCAGAGAACTTTGAAATTTTTGTCTTCACATATGGAATGCACCATGTGAGCCTACAGCTTAACAACAATGGCATCTACAGTAACTTAATTTGGAAAATTGCAACACTAGTGGTTGTGGAACTGGATCAACGGATTTATGGAGAGAAAACTTTCTCTGTGATTTACAGCGTTTCCTGATGGACAGATAGTTTTAAAGTAAAGTGCTATTGTAGCTGCCATTGGCTTGTTAGCACAGTTCATCATGTCCTTTTAGCTCAGGTAACTTGGGAGCTCAGAGCCCCAAGTGAGTGTTGCTACAAGCTCCCAGTCAGCTAGCTAATTTGATTGCCTGCTGCACAGCTAACTGAGCTAACGGTAGTTATGGTTAGCAAACATTACCGGTAACTTAGCAATAAAGCCTAAGGTGACCACATTTCTGAAATGAAAACCGGGGACATTTTTGTTTGGTGGTCAGTATGTCATATATAAAAAATATAGCGTCATTTATATATGAAATTAAAAAGGACAATTTTTGGTTTTTATAATATAATTCCGAATGAAATCAAGTCCTTTCTAGGCACAATCTACCTTTCAGTCAATAAGTTACTTTGTGGAAAGTGGAATCCATTTAAAGGTATTTCAACAGGTAAAAAGGACTGGATTGATCGGTACACAGCAAGTTAAATAACGTAGAGTAGATAATTGCAAAAGAGATCTTGTCTTTTTTTTTATATATAACCAAGTAATGTTAATTATAGGTTTCATTTTGTTTCCCAAATATAAACAAGGATATTAGACATAGCCTACACCTACCAAACACAAAACGTTATTCCATCTGCAACAACACGCTTTGCCTATGATCGCGTAGGCTAAATGTGGTGTCTGGTTACGTTATAAACTACAAACACTTATTTGGCTAGAACTGTGATTACTCTGTTAAAAGAAATGTTAAAGTATCACTAAGACAAACCTTTTCTATTGCCACAGACATACAGAGACTGGGCGAAACGGCTTTACTATACTGCGCGCTCCCACTGACTGCCATCAATTTTCTGTGGAGGATCCCTTTTCAGCACGACACCTGTATACTCCGCTGTCCAGTCTTTCTGGCCACGTAAAATCTGATTTCATGTCTGTTAACACCTTATATAGTCGCTGATTAACACACAGTTAAAAATGGGACATTTCCGGGGACAGCTCCAGACGGGGACAGGCCACCAAAAATCTGTCCATCAAGGAACTAACTAACAACCGAAAAAGCACTTTCTGCAAGACATACTGAACAACCTCCAAAAACGTGACTCAGAAGAGTAGTTCTGAGCAGAGTTGTCTAGCATAGCCAGACATATCTCCACACTTCTGAGCAAGTTGATGTCAGATAGCCATGAAAGTAGAAAAAAAATGTTGGAAACCAGAGCAGTCTGCAGCCTGAGCTTTTTGCTCACAGGGACTGTGACATTGTGTGTCATCACATTCTTTTTTACATTCTGTACCTCATTATTTGAAACTTTGAAATATTTAATACGAACATACAACATTATTTATGAGAGAAAATAAAGAAAAGCATAACAAGTGTCTGTTAAGAAAGCAAAATTCTCGTGGCAAGCTCTTGTTAGCTTTAGAGAGAAGCAATAGAAAGCATCTTTAAAGCTTGAATCTTAAGGACACCAGTATTATGCTACGCCTATATCCGCAATACTTTTTTGGGGTTTTCTTTAAGTGGAACTCAGGGGGTACTATTTAGCCTGTGGAACTCTCCAAGCAAGTTTGAATTGCCTTAATGCTGAAAGAAGCTATACAAACAAACTTTCCTTGCCTCTTTATCTGCTATTTTGCTTTATGGACGTGCGATACTAAATTGCTGAAGTGATTCTTTAACACATATGCAGATTTTCAGGGGCAAGAGCTGATTTGATAATGACAACACAAAGATGTAAACACTAATGAGACTAGTAGGCATAGTTTTTGCATTCTTACATTTACATGGGGTATTTATATGTTTAATTTCTTTTTTTTTATTTTGTACCAAACTGATAGACTTGGTGGTAGAGGAAGTAAAAGAGCTCAGATTTAAATACATACAGTGTTCATTGAGTGCTCATTAGAAGGGAATTTAGATATTGTTCATACATTTAGATTTGTAACACACTCACCAAAACAGCTTTGAGTTTGTGCTTTGAGTGGGATGCAAAATTTTGTGGGGTTGTCTTAAGTATGGCTGTAGCGTAAGAATTCCACCAACAGAAGAATAACTACAGATAATAGTTTTAGAGAACCACACTTTGAGAAGCTTTGATCGTTGCACAAAAAGTAATCCTTCCAATCATACTGCTCACCTTTCTCACAGCTTTCTCCATAGTATGGCCGATTACACAGGCAGCTGGCCCGAACCCACATGTCCACACACTGACCACGTTGCATGCATGGGTTTTCCTGACACCAATCTTTTTTGCCGCATCCCATTTCCAAACCCTGGTTCTCCTCTCTGATGAGGTCCTGAGGTAGAAGCAGCTTATGGTCAACTTGAAGGTCTTCCATGCAGCCAATGAATCCCCTTCTGCTGGACGTATGAGCTAAATATTCCTTCGGTGCCCCTCCAACATACAACTGTTGCAAGGAGCTGGGTTGGAGGAAGATCAAATGGTTGTAACCCTCGTTCTTCACCTGGCACTCGTCCTCACAGCCGGGTCCTTTTACAACCAGAACCAGCCTCTCATCCATGGTCACGGTGACCTGGTGCCATTGCCCGTCATTGACTGGGCCAGAGTAAATTACCTGCAGTACTTTCCCTGACTTCACCCTGGCCTGAAGGGAGCCTCCAACAAGCTCCAGTAATATGAAGCGCTCCATGGTGCCCCGGTAGAACAACACCATATCTGGCAGAGTGCTCTTGAATCGGAGCTGCATGTGGAGCCCGTGGTCGTGGTCTTTAGTTTCACGTTTCGTCCTGTTTTTGGAAACAGGCAGCTGCACGTGGACGTAGCCCTCGGAGTTGAAGGAGAAGGTGGTGGAGGTGTTGCAGTGTTCTCCGGTCCAGCTAGGCGGACACAGGCAGGTGTAGCTGTGCTCTCCATCATCGGTCAGCACAGGGATGCACTCTGCTTCGTGCTGACACTGGTGCTGTTGGCAGCCGACCAGAAGAACGTCACAGTCTCGCCCGCCCCATGGCTCCTGGCCAGGCTCTGGCTCAGGGCAGTGACACCTATAAGAGTTGGCAGCATTTTCGCACGTGGCGCCATTCTGGCAGGGATTGCTGTCACACTCGTTGATATCCACCTCACAGTGTATGCCTGCATGGAGAGATTCTCGCGTTTAGTACTACACACTGATTTAACTTCTCCTTAGCAGCCAAAACACATCCTTCACATGGATCACAATGTAAGTCATATTTAATCTAATAACTTAATCACGTAATTCTGGTTAATTAACTAAACAACAAGGGGACTGTACTGGGAGCCTGGAAAGTCAAAAGGCAGTAAATGACTTAATTAGATACACAGCTAAGCATGTTCCCATACAGATGAACAGGCAGGTTTGGTTGAGGCATCTGTGTCTTTTGCAGATGAGGAAATGATTGGAGGAAATAGTCAATAATTGCACAATTAGAAGTGAATTAGATTTGCATATATTTCTTTAACACAATTATAAACCAGTGTCTGCCATACTCACTGTCTCAGATAGACATTAAAATATTGAACTGTATGCTCGTCAGACATACTTGTGCCGCACACATACACACACTTTGTGCCAGAATTACAGTCTGGTCTACAATCTGCCTGGTTTCAGTAGTTAGAGCTGCCTCATCAAACCAAATTCAACAGTAAGCCCTGACAGCAGCAGTCAACTTGCATTAACATAGTCCTTTGAAATACTCTACACCCAAGGAACCCTAAAGCGGTTTTGTCCACTCTGTGCCAAGACTCCACCCTTATACACAAGCTCGCAACTTTCGTCTTTGTTAATGTAGCATTAAAGTTTTGTACCATACTGTACCTGTCAGCCACCAGTGCCCACAGCAGCACCACAGCAGCAGCAGCATCAGCCTGCTTCCCCCCATGATCCACCAAGCCAACACACTCCTCACACCGCTGGATGACAGAAGTAACACAACCAGATTCTCTCTCTCTCTCTCTCTCTCTCTCTCTCTCTGTCTCTTTAGCTTACAAAGCAGAAGTGCCTCCACTCCTCCACTCTGTACCAGCCAGGACTGATTACTAGCCAGCCCTGCCCACCTTTTCTTCTCCTCCCTCTCTTTTTCCCTCCTCCATCCCTCACTGAATCCCTCCCTCACACCCCCTGCTTGTCTCCTGTCTGCAGCCCAGCCCTAGCAGAGTGGTAAGCCTCCAGCCTCCAGCTGGCTCCTGTCAGTGTTTGACAAGAGGAATGCAGTGCTGCAGTCCCCTCCCTGCTCCGTGTGCTGGCCTGTGGATGCCCACTAGCGGCAAGAGCTGCTACAACAAACTCACAGGAGGTGCTGCAGGTTCAAGGCTTCAGGTGGGCCAGGCCTGAGCATTACCGGAGAGATTGTTGTTTTTTATTTTGCATCTCAGCACTCTCATTAGACACACCACTGTGTCTAATAATATCACATTAAAATCAGAATTACTCTAATCTCAAATTACTAAAATCAAATATTTTCTGAATTCCAATTTAGGCGTTAAATTCATTATTATCATTTTATAGAGCATGCTGCAAGCAATAAGTGCTTTCTAAGGTCAGAAAAATAGAAGCATGAGCTACATTAGGGACAATTGCAAGAGGTAAATAATGAAAAGTGCATATACATACGACATGTTTACAAATACATAGACACACTCACTCATCGTCAACTGCATTGAGTCACCAAATAACATGGCCTGCATGTCTTTGGACTGGAGCCAGCTGGAGGCTGGAGACTTACCACTCCGCTAGGGCTGGACAGTGGGAGGAACCCAGGGAGAACCCCCACAGACACACAGGAACAATAAAAACAATCAGTGAACAAAATAAAAAAACAACAGCTCATGACCACAGAAGTAAGGTCTGTCGGCTGTCAGGTAAATCTTTTATATAAAGGTACATTTTTAGACAAGATTGAAGGACAGTAAGAGTCAGCTGAGCTGAGGGGCCAATACTGCAGAGGCTCTATCACCCTTTGTTTTTAACCTGGATATAGCATGTATCATTTTTTGTGTTACTGAACGACAAAAATGATCTAATTATGGAGATATTCCTCAGTTAATAAAAGCACGACTAGGCTACTTTCTTTCCATGTTACTCCAAGCTCAAGTTGCTGTCCAAAGTAACATGCAGATTTTTGTAGCTGAATTTGTGTCGGGAGTGAGTTGGCCAACAAATGGCTGTATTTGTTCTGAGCTATGTTCTTTATATGCTATGTAGTGAAGTAAGTACTGGTAGTCAGAAGGTTTAAATGGCAGTTACAGCCAAAGCATAGAAATAGGTGGGGACATGTCCCTACCAATATCCGGCGACCACTTGTACCCAGCAATAAATGTGATGAAAATTCAGTAGAACCAATGTTGTTCATCAGTGTCTAGTCGATGTATTTGGTTAACTCTCAGCTGCAAATTCGTGAGAGAATAAGATAAATCAAAAGGCCATATAGTAGTCTGTCAACTATGATGGAGTATTAGGGCACTCAAAATAAAAATAAGCTATGATTTCAAAAAACATAATGTAAAAAGGAAAACTGTCAGAATAGGTCACTTCGAGAAACATGTTCATGTTCTAGTATTTCCTGGCAGTCTTACATTTACATGGACTGCAGTGTAAACTGCACTTTATTGGAGTTTTTGAGGTAAACATTCGTGTGGATCTGCAGTGAGATTTATGCCTGATCAGAAGTGTTTTCACTTAGTTTCTGTTTTCTACCTCTGGTGAAGAGCAGTGCACTTGTCTCATCCCAAAAAGGGTCGGTTTTAAAGGAGGTTTTCACCTAACCTTTCAAAAAATTAAACAAAAAAATTACAAATTTTATTCTGAGACACCCTGCAAATGCATGAGCATATATGGGGTTTATACTTTCCATGAAAACAGTTAAAAGCCAGGTAATCTGGACATAAAGTATGTGAATAATCCAGATTGCTTTGTCACCTAATCTGTAATTAATATAAAATTAAGCATCCACCTCCTACTAATGATGTGATGAAAACACATTGTAAATGTACAGACTTGTAAATTATGACCAAACAAAAAACAATAAACCAAACATTAAAAATCCAAAATGACCTGCATCAGCTTGCAAAATCTCATTCAAAGTCTGGCTCCTAACTCTAAGCGTGGTCCAAGTGCAATAAGAAGGGAACAGGAGGGGTTCATCTCTACCAGCTCAACAGCCAGTTACAGTGATGACCGCCTCACGCATGTGGAAAGTCAACCTCTTACACAGTTTTCATACAAAGTAAACAGGGTCATATTTTTGAGCCTTATGGAGTTTTCCTTTATCTTTTCTTGCTGTTACACAATAGTGATATGTTTAGAGTGCTGCATACCAGAAGTATGCAGTGCAGATCGTTTTGAAAATGGCCATTGATTTGGTTACTATGTTGTATTATCTGTTTTTCATCAGGCTTTAATTAGTCTCATAAGCAGCTTTGCTGTAATCTCCCCTCCCCCTGACACATTTCTTAGGAGACCCCGATTTAATGCCCAATGGTAGATGGCTGACATATGGCACCTTTTATTGGCTTTGTTGTTTACTACTATGCTCCTACATACCATATGCCCTCTCATCCCCTCCTATCCTCTGCTCTGTCGTGGCCTCCACATCGCATGGCCATAACACCGTTGCCTCTCATTTTGTTGATGAGAGCTTTTGGCTGAATTCCTCAATTCTAAGTCTCGCTTGTGCATTTTAAGGTCAGCGTTTGGTGCAGTTCCTCCTGTTTTGAGTGATGCAGTGATAAATCTCCTCTAATGAGGAATTAATACCTTGGCTGGCCATGGGGAATGATCAGCAGGATGAAGATTAACCCTATATTGTTTGGCGCAAAGGGTATCTGTCTACACTGGCTTCTAGTGCAGAGCTTCAGCTCACTTCACTTCACTATCTAAATTGGGTCTCAACGGTAACTTGTTTTTGCAGTGAGGCAAATCAGTAAAAAAACAATGAAAGATAGTGATAAAGTCCAATCTAATCTAGTCTAAATAATAGAAATAGGAAATGTCCCACAAAATGAAATAAGATACAGTATAGGCTGTAGGAAGGAAGGAAAAACTGTTTCTAAAGGCCGTTGCACACCAAGTGCATATTCTTCATCATGTCACATGTTTTAAAATAAATACATCTCCTAAGCTTTCATTTAATTGTCATTAAAGTTTTCACAAGAGGTTTCATTTTCTGCTTTTTTTCTGTGAAAGGCACAGTATCAGTCTCAGTTTACAATGTTTCTGTACGTAACGATTATTTATCAATGACAAATTGAAATATGTGAAAATTATCTGAGAAGCAGCCAGAGAATAAATGTCATCTTTACTAGTAAAATGACATTAAAGATGAATATATTTCTCAGAATAGTCACTGAGGCGCCTGACAAGGTTGGCTGCTGTTGCTAGTATGTAGTATGGTGTTGGCACATAACCACTTTGTTCCCCTTTCTAACATAACACAGCCTCAGTATCCAAGTCAAAACTCAATATCAGCAACGCATCAAAGTACACTGTCCACTGTTTTCCACTTGCACAGTCTGGGAAAGTGCAAGTGATGTTTGTCCAGACTCCAGAGTCATGTCTTCAGCTGTGGTAATGTTCAGCCTCAGTAAGTCAGCGTCACAGCTGTAGAGGCTATCTGACCACAAGCCCATGCTACAACTGCTGTGTGAATTTCAGGTAGTGCTTCTACTTGCAGTCACGGAGGATGAACAGCAAAGCCTGTGGGTGCCTCTGGGGGAAGAGCAACTCAGTTTTGTTTTGTTATGTTAGTAGATAAGACTAGAAGGGCAGATAAGAGGTTTCTCCTACCTGTGAAGCCGTCTGGACACACACATTGATAAGAGTTGACCAGATCCTGACAGCTTCCCCCATGCTGACAGGGAGCAGACACACACTCGTCCACATTGACAGAGCAGTTGTCTCCTGCGGACGGAACATATTAATGTCTATAATCTATGTCCTCATTACTTCATGATGAGTTAATGGAGCAATATTTTTAGAAACTGAAGGCTTTTTTTAGCTAACTTACCAGTGAATCCTGGCAGACAGTGGCAGATGAAGCCAGATGCCTCTTCATAGGTGAAATTGTCTTTGCCGAGTTCAGGCAGCCTCCCATAGTTCAGGATATCTGAGCGCTGGAAACACTCCCCATCATTCTCACAGGGATGCTGCTCACACTCATTTATATCAACCTGGCAGTTCTCTCCCTCGTAACCTGAAAACACACACATGCGTATGGGATGATGCATTTGAGCCTGGAAGGGCACCCTGGAAGACACGTCCTCAAGTGTTCTCCACCGGAAGGGCCCCCTTTGATAGTTGTTTGCAGGGTCACAGTTGAGATAGATGCTTTCATAAAGTAAAGCCTTTGCTGACAGTGGGAGCTTAGAAACAGGCCTAAAATTGTTAAGACCAGAAGAATCAAGAGTTTTTAAAAGGGGTTGAACAAGGGCAGCTTCAGGAATGGAACCTGCTGACAGAGCATGTTAAAATTTGTTGAATAGGAGGGTTCACTGTGTTAAAAACATCCTCTAAAAATTTTCCACCAAGTATTTCTAAAGGAAAGTTGAGTCATGCAGGTCATAGCTATTCAAGGAAGGCTAAAATCAAGGGCAGCTATACTAGACAATTCGCCTCTCATTAAAGAAGCTTTTTAGTTTGGACTGACTGGTAGGGGATCCCAGCCATTTAACCGCTGTGGGGTCATTATCAAGGTGATGGTGGGGTCGTTAGTGCTCCCGGCTGTAGCCGGAGTAATGTGAGGCCAGGCCATCCAGGATCCAAGAAGAACACCAACAATCCGGGTTACAATGTGCAAAGGGCTTCTCAACTGTAACTGGAGACTCTATTCTCTACTAATACTATTTAGACCCGGCAACTTTTTCCAAAAAGAGCTTAGTGACAAATCTAGCTACATTTTTGGACCAGAGTCCATACAACAGCCTTATACGTGCATATAGATGGAATTATAGCATCTTGAAAAATAATAGATAATGTTTAAGCTAGTTTATGATGTCACCCATTATTTTGATTAGAATGTGATGTCATTTAGCTAATGTTCAAACAGACTTTTGCTACTTCCCATAGAAAACAGTTAGCAAGGTTAAAAAGTATTGTGGGTTTTGGCCCGACCACAATTGCCTATAGCCAGTATGGATAAAAGGATAATTACAGTCACTAATACTTCTTCCAGCAAACAATACTTGTGAGTATTGTATTAAGGCGTATCTGAAAATCTCAGAACCTATCCTTTAAGTCTTTAAATTCAAATGTGAAATCTGCATAAGGATGTGCGTACATTTATGAAATTTTTCTCTGTCACAATGTGCTCATACATCACTTTTCATAATTCATGACAACCCTGAAGGATTTAAGCGGAGTCATGCTGCTGTTTTTATATAGCTCTACAATTAATAGTGAATGGTTCAAAGCACAGCCCTGCTCTTTAGCCCCCTCTTGCTTCAAAACACATAGAATTGTTCACACTGTGAGTCGAGTGTAATAAATATCTACTGTAACAAAATGTGATAACCTACGCTGAGCAGTGGGTTTACGTGTGACTGTGGCAGTGACTGAGGGTCAGTGCTCTGAGTAATGGTGTACCTGGCCAACAGAGGCACTTGTACTTGTTGATCCCCTCCAAACAAGTGGCTCCATGCTGGCAGGGGTCAGAAGCACATTCAGGAATATCCTCTTCACAGTGGTCACCTAGAAAGCCCGTCCCTTCACAGTCACACTCATAGCTTGAAAAGAGCAGAGACACAAACTAGACCGTGTTAGTATCAACAAGATGATGTGGATCATTTTATCTAGATGTTTTGCACATTTTGAATTCCGATTTTCTAAACCAATGGCTCAGTTTTTTCAAAAAGAATGTATAGTTGAGAAAACTGTGATGCAAGGCTATTATATTTTGGTGAACAGCAGCCACTGTGGCCACAAGTGGCAATTACAGGATAATGACATGTTGAATTTCCCTTAATTTCCCAGAAAGTAAAGACATCATCATTAGGCTACCCGACCCGAAGAGCGAGTGGAATGGGGCCAGAAGGAGAAAATGTCTCTGGTGAGGTGAGTTGCACTTGTTTTACTTTAGTTACAAAACCACTGAAATGTTTACTGCTGCAACATAACACAATTTAGTGGTTAGTGGTAGAGAAGAGTCATAGGGTGTACTCACACTAGGCACGGTTGCCATGAACCGGGCCCGAGTACGATTGTCCCCCCTCCCCACGCCCCCTCTGGC
>JAPMOB010132854.1:0-15148 GCA_029875015.1 Lepomis gibbosus | reverse complement strand
AAGTTACAGTGCAGTGTAAGTTGTCAATAAAAAGAAAAATCTTAAATATTTAATTAAAAGCAGTGGTAAAAAGAAAGGTCCTCAGTCTTAATTTAAAAGAACTGATAGTTTCAGCAGACCTGCAGTTATCTGGGAACCTCATAAAAAAGCCTGTCTTCAGTTAAGTCTTCTGCTCCATGAGAGGAAAATTGTTTTTAAACACTGAACTGATCTGAGAGGAATCGAACTGAGGATAGGCTCTTCTATGATGTTCCATAGATTATTAAACACATTTTATTTTCTTTATGCATACAAGATTAAGATTGCAGTGATCTTAGAAAGTACTATCATAACAAGATGTGAATTTAATCTCTCTCTCTCTCCCTACATGTTAAACATACTGCAGCCTCTATGTTAATTTGATAGCATTCAGTTCAGACTTGTGATGTATTGAAAATGATACGGAGATCTGACTTGGTCCAGCAGAAGATTGCTGTTGTGATTTTTGTACATAAAAGTGACCAGGGTGCTTTTTCACCACTGGTTTTCAGACCAATGGTGGAATGTAACTAAGTACATTTACTCAAGTATAATTTAGAGGTACTTTACTATTTCTTCTATTTTATATTTTAAGTTACTTTACTTTGTACTCCACTACATTTATGTGACAGCTATAGTTCTCAGTTACATTTGGGATCAAGATTTTAAACAAAACATGTGACCAGTATATAAAATATTGTGCTGTGTTATTTATAGATTAAACTACCCAAAAGTATATGAAGCATTTAAAATTTGATCCACCTCAGCCAGCTATTACAGTATTGTTTACATGTTAATTATTTAACACTGACAAGGCCCATAATGACAAACACAGTAATTATACTTTTGATACACCAGATTTAAAAACACTGGTATACTGCGAATACAGAGAGATTTACCTGGTGGTGTTAGGCTTAATCAGCATTGTGCAAGCTGATTTAGCAAGAGATTGAACTGATGTTCATGTATGTGTAAAAGTCCTACACTCTAGCTTTAAGTTAAATTTTGAATGCATTGAATTTATCTGTAATTGAGTATTTCTCTAGTGTGGTATTACTACTTTTACTAGTAAAGTCAATTATTTTAATGCTTCTAGCACCACTGATTCAGACATAAGAATGACATGTTAACTTGCCATCAGGTTAACGTAAAGGGGTGAAAAGAATGATAAATTATTCAGTGAAACAGAAAAGGGAGGTCTCATTAGTGCCCTAATGAGTGTGTGTGTATGTGTGTGTGAAAAGGTCTGTAGGTCATGTTTTAGTATTTCAGGAATTTCTCCAGTACAGAGGAATTTATGGTCTGTGTAGTACTGTAGGTAGATCAATAACAGGAAGACATGTTAACGCAGTCCAACGCAGGGCAGAATTATTATTTGTAGTATATAATTATACTAACGTTGTTTTATTCCATTTCATGTCTTTCACCAATGTGATGGCAGAGTGGTTGTTTGAAAAGGTTGGAAAGGAAAAGAAGAAAATATTCACCCTTTAAATGACCATCAATGTGCCCTTAAGCAAACCATTTAGCCCCTAACTGCTCCAACAGTGACTCACTGGTTGACAGATGAATGGAAATATACTGTATGTAACTGTAGATGAGGGTGTGAAGCTTGCTTCAGCGGAAATATGAAGCAGCTCTTGGTTGACCTATTCTGGCTGAATCATTTTCAGGGGCTTTCAGGCTGCCTCAGTGGTCGATTTTTCCATACACGACTAATGCTGTACTGCACTTAGGCCATTGTGAACTCCTATGCTCTCCGGTTTCCTCCGATCCTGTCTTCAGTTTTAATCAACTATAATAATATCAAAACTCCATTAGTTCCTGTTCAAGCTGAGATTTTAACAAAAAATTCAACTAGTGACCTAAACAAATTCAGGAATACTAATAATTTTATTTAACCTTTATTTAACCAGGCAAAACAATTTGGCAAGAGGGTGTGGCAGATTGATCCATGGAAAATATTTGAAATCAATTGGAAAACACAGAATTCCACAGCCCTGTTCAGATGCAGAGTAACTGAGCGTTGTGGAGGTCAATATATTGTAAACCATTGTTTCAAGACTGGCTTTGTATATGTGATTACATCTCTGCAAAACTGAAAACACTGATGACAAAAACTTCTGTTAATGAACAGAACATAGTCACTGGTATAATCGTGCACATGCATGCTAATAAGTGTCAGACCTGAGGTACAATCAAAGCCAAGTCCAAATAGTCAAGTACAACTGAACAGCACAAGTGGGACTTTTGCCTTTTGCAGCTTGCAGTAAAAATAGTTTGACCAGATGAGTCAATGTGTAAACTGCATGCCAGCAGTGTTCTTACCCATCATCAAGTTGAGAGACATCAGCTCTGTCATTATCTGATTGAATTATTTTTTAGTTTCAACCTTCTGACAAAACACTAATATAATGGGCGAATTAACTAAAATGATTGTTTGGCTTTTGCACCTGCTAAACATGTAAGACAAAAACATGTGTAATTCTCAAAGCACCTGCAAAGGTTAAAATGCACCCCTAATTGCACTGAAAATAGCATCTCAGCGCTCCATTGCTATTTGCACATATTCAAATTAGGCAATATGCATACATTTGCCGCACATGCAGAAATTATTAGCATCTTCAGAGAGTTGAGCCCATTTAAAAAGGGTGTCACCCCCAGATTTTACAGTGATCATGGCAGCGGTGACTGTAGCCAGGCGAAGCAAGAGCACATCACAAAGGGGGAGCGCGTCAAATAACAATGACTCTGATAAAAAAAACACTCCTTACAGAGTGAGTTAGAAAAACGAGAGAGGCATCCTGTAGACAGAAACAAATGAAAGAGCAGCAGGGGGGTAATCAATAATTAGAATAGCTATAATTACTAGAATAGGTTCTCTTTAAAAACAAACATTCTTTTTCAAGTGTGAGTGTTTGCACTGTAAAATCATTAGTGCAATATCTTTTGTGAATCGGATCTTGAGACGCAGCATATAGTAGTCGCAATGCACAATTCATAGTGCTATCACCAGCTGTAATTCATTCTTTGTGAATTCACCCGTCAATAACCATACATCTCTGACACACAAAGCCAATAATATAAAATATGCACACGTAGACATACTCAAAGTGCAGTAAGATTAAACTGATTCAAATGCAAATAAAAAATAACCACTTTTGGGCAGACTGGATGTTTTATGCATTTTCAAAGCAAAAGAGGTATAAACAACCTCTGCAGGAAATAATAATAAAAGCTAAAACTAATAAAATAAAAAAAATCAAACCTGAACATTTTGTTTCTTAACATATGAATGCTTGACTTTACTCTTACTTTGCTTAATTTATTAACAAAAGGACAAAACAGAACAGTAAATGTCCATATATTTGACTCATTACACCTTAATCCCCACTAGTTGAAGGAGAATGTGTTGCTGATTGTAAGCATCAAAACAGGAGTCATCTGAGACTACAAATTTAAAATAAACTAACAAAGCAATGGAATTACATGTGCAGATACTTTATCATACTATCAAGTTTAAGTTTATTTTTCTCTTCAGAGAAAAAAAAACAGTAATTCTGTTGTCTAGATTTCCAAAAAATCTGTGAAAGATCTATGACGTTCTTTGGTCATGATCAACCCCTTATCAGACCTCCCCTTCTGTGTTTAAAATTGTAAATGAATCAAAAAGCATGTTAAGTTGCTCTTTAATAAAATAATAATGCAGAACAGATGATGTCAAGACAAAATCTGGAGGATCAATGAAATCCAACAGGACTGAGAGGAAAATTGTCACGCATCAAAAGAAAAACCATATATCCAACCTCATCACACAACACAACACAAAAAGATGCAACACAGAAAAAAACAGGCTGCATAGAAAAGAACACCTTGCCAACTGTTTTGCTCGAGGCTGGCTCTATCATGACCTGGGTTTGTGCAGCGGCCAGTAGCACAGGAAGTACTGTGGGATTCTAAATGAGAATCAACAAATACTGGAAGCTGAAGTCTCAGAGTCTGTGAGAAAAAAGGAAATAAGTGATCCTAAACATACCTTAAAACCAACCACGGCCTACTTACAAATACTAAAGATTAAGGTTTCTGTAACAGCCTTAACTGGCCCCAAACCCCAGCCAGATCTAAAACATGTTTTACAAGTGGTACAACGGTTTACAAGCACGAAGCATTCTACAAGGGAGGGTGGAAGAAATGTTTTGTAAGACTGTTTGCTAGTTAAAAGAAATGTTTGGGGGCAAATGAAGCACTGACTGACTGACTAAAGTTTTGCACATTGTACATTTATAGATTTCTTTCAAACTATAAAAAAAGCATCTGTGGATAAAGTTTGTGTAAATGTCATGATCATGTTTCTTCCCTGCAGAGGCTGCATTAACACATAGTGTATGTACCTGCTACAACGTTTTTGCTTTACGAAGCTTCAAAACTGAAATTCTTGTGCCATTATTTTAAAACACCAGCTGATCTTATAAAAGACAAACCATCTTAACATGACAAATCTGCCAAGTCCTTAATCAACAGCATAATAATTCTGAATTTCACTTGATCTCCAAAACAAATAAGTCTTTAAAGTCTCTCCTACTGACATAAATCTATAGTACAAGTCTTGACATATTTATGACATGGGGGTAAGACAGGGTTTGTGAACTGCCTTTGTACTAAACAGGAATGACTGAAGACACAGTCCCTCATGTCTCATAATTCATGAACTGAATGAAAGCTTCTCAAACATGTCTGAGCAGGCTGCTAATTCAGTCAATCTCAAGGTAAACACAATGTTTAACTTACAGGCAAATCTTACATTTCATGACTTTAAAAAGCCCTTTGAAGTTAATCAGCTCACTTAAGAGAACATGCATCCTCAGTCGGGTTGGCCACAGAGAGGGGTGAGTTGAGTCATACAGCTATCAGCTTCTACACTAACCCTGTTGCATTATGTGATAAAGAATTCCTCCATTGTTTCTGTGCCATAATATATGCGCACTGCGTGGCCTGATAAGTATGAGGGTTTCCTTGGAAATGATCACAGGCAAAGAACTTAAGTGGGCAGATCTACAATATGCTAAAATATGTTGCAGTAATACAGAAGCTCAGAAGTTCAGCTTCCAGTCAAAGCCTTAGATGGAAAGCCAGTTCTTAAGAGTCGTCAACTTTGAGTAGGAAGAATATTTAAGAGACGTCTTACTTGTTCAAGCTTGAAGATGTGCTGGTTGAAGTAGTGCTGTAGACGTTCGTTGGCAAAGTTGATGCAGAACTGTTCAAAGCTGTTGTTCTCGTAATCCTCAAAACCAAAAATGTCAAGTACTCCAATGGACAAGATCTGGAGAAGACAAATTTCACCAGTATGAGTATTTCAAAATCTCAGAAAGTGTTACATCTAAAAGTTGACTATGTTGTCAGTAAAGGTCTTAAATGTTCTCAGCAGTGACTTTTAGAGTATAAAATTATTTTAAGTGACAGTTACTCTGAGATTTTCCATTCTTCCATGAAGAATCGCTAAGAATACAACTCACTCATTTCTTGATCTTCTGTCTGATTTGTGCATTTTAACTCTATTACACATGATTGTGACAGCTGATGTGTTTGTGTCATCCTACCTTGGTGGTTTCCACCAGGTCCTTGATGTTGAGCAGAGCGTGGTTGATCCTGAAGACAATCCAGTCAAACAGAGCACTGTACAGGGACTTCGCCATGGAGTCTCGCACTGTACCAGCCTAGAGGTGGACACATAGAGTATCTCTTTAGTGTTACTCACACTCCCATTACATGTACAGTGTTACAGGAGAGAAACTAATTTATTACTTTGTCCTTTTAATATATATACTGTTTTTATTTGTAACTGTGTCTGTCACATTTCCATTTTTATTTGTTTCCTTTTTATCTAGCACTAGCAATTTTATTTTGGCAAAACAATACCTTTAAAGGAAAAGTTCAACATTTTTGGAAATACGGTTATTTGTTTTCTTGCAGAGAGTAAGATGATACTCCCATCATCTCTAAAGCTTACTAATTAACATGCCCTATCTAATTGTTTAAACCAAAAATAAAATAAAAAACATTTAAACAAAAGCCATTTTGTAGGTGGTTATGTGTCAGACTGTCCCTGCCAAGAAAAAGTGCCGTGTATAACCCCCTATAAACAAACAAGATCCAACATGTATACTACTGCTGGGAGGTGGATTGTGTTACTTTGCAGAGAACTAGGCTAGCTGTTTCCGACTGCTTCAGGTCTTTAGAGTCTGACCTTCTTGATCTTAACTCTCAGCAAGAAAGCAAATAAGCACATTTCCCATAATGTCAACTTTTCTTTTAAGTTTGTGACACTTATCTGTGCAGTGCCATAGGTTTGAAGAATCATCCATTACTTTAGGTGCCAACTGATGCATGATTCAAGTCCAGGCATCATTTCTGTGTCACCCACTCAAGCTCAACAATCCACACATCTGTCTTATACATTAGAGCTTGGTCTTGCAACACTGCACTTTTGTACAGGTAGAACATTAAAAAACACAGTGAATGGAGGCATTTAAATATAGAAAATAAAATGGATTTATATCAAGGTCTGAATTTGAAACTCAGACAACACTGGTCCAGTCTGAAAAGGTTATTTAAAAAGGAGTCAAGATGTGCAGACAGTTGTATTTCTCTTTCATAATCAAACATTTATAGTTTTACCTGATGGTAAATCACATGTTCACTGCACTGTAAGAAGCCACTGCACTCAGAACTCAAAGGAGAATGGGTTCTCCTAAAATGTTAAAATAGGAGTAACCAGACAACTCTACCACCCAAACATATCTCTAGCACTGACATTCTGTCCTGAAACTTTGGCACAATTGACAACATTACAGACATGCTGGCAGACTGCACTGTGTCACAGCAGGGTGCCCTTGAGCCATTATTAATGTCATTAGCCAGGCTAACACTCATCAGGTTGACTCATGAGATCTGGCAATCCAATTGAGTATAGCACAGACTGTATGATCTGCCAAGCTCTGAAAAACGAGAATGTTAAAATTTCAGTCATGGTCTCATGGAAATATTAGCTTTAATAAGCTAAACACAGACTGTATAATATATTTCCTATGAGGCTCTGCTGCTGGTAAGTTCAAGATAATATTCAGATGACAAACATTACATATTTGGATGATGTAGAAGTTGTCTTCCTAAGGTCATTTTAGTTACTTTCATCGTCTTAAACATTATGTTGTCCAGTATTGAAAACCTGGTGTAGACGAACAAAGAATACTGAGCGGGAACAATGTTGTGTATTCTTTTATAAACACAGATTATTTGACAAAAACACTCTAATTCTCGTATCTGCTGGAAAGATTTGACCTTGCTGCAGCATAGGTTAGCCATGGTCTTCAGAAGCAAAACAAACCATAAAGTGGCCACTCAAAGTTAAAATTCCTTTGTTTCTAAATAATTAACCAGGATATTTTTAGCAACCACAGACGAAATATGCCTTCCATGAGTCGGGACAGATATTATTTTGAACTCTATACATACTGTGGTCTAATGACCCGTAATCTTTTCATTATTTAAAGGAAGTTGGACTTAAAACATTCTGAGGGGGGAAAAAGCCTCATAACTTCGACCAAATGGAGAGAAAACTCATTACAGAAATGCTCAGATTTCTTTGAGGTTTATATGATTTCAGTTAACAGGCAATGAGATTGTTGTGACTGTTAGAGCAATATTTACACAGAGACCACCCAGTGCGTTACCAAAACAATCACTGTTTGTTCATATGAAATGGCTGCTAAATATCTAACAGGCCATTATGAGGTTGTTGCCGTTTTGATGGGAATGTAACGCGCCACCATCTTATGGGAGAGTTTGTAGTAAAAAAAACTGCTGAGACGGTTTCTCTGGGTGAATATACTGTGAGCAATCTGTACAGGAAAATAAAATAATCATTGAACTGTATGCGTACCAGAAAATACTTAACATTGGACAACACAGGGATATGAAGTATGTAGGCATGACAATGAGCTTGAAAGTTAACAAAACCTGTGTGAATTACAGTATCTGACAGGCATGTCAGATGTGTATCCTGTGTATCCGTGTTGTTTGCTCTTCTCTTTTCAGATGGCTCTCATCTACAGACCATGACGTGTGTTTGTTTTCAGAGCGGAGGTCCCAATGAAAACTCTAGAGGGACTTGAAATGCCTTCCCTTCTTTCCAAACAGACTGAAGGGCCTGTGCATGTGTGTGTTTGTAAGTGTGTGCTGGTGTGACTGTGTGTACATGTGTGTTCATGTGTGGCCACAGACTGAAAGCGCTGCAGAGAGCGAGAGAGCAGGAGTAGATTCGGCACTGTCCTGTAAACACAGCCGGGTCAGACTGAAGAGACGAAGCTACAGCGGTTATTGAATTGGCAAAATGCCTTTAGTTGCACTTTGAGTATTATATTTTATTTAAAATCATACACTCATACAAGAATGAATGGTTGTTTAGATCTGACTTTAATTCCATACTGCAGTGTATAATATGAACTATACACCAATCTTCATAGTTTACCATTTTTTAAGTCAGTATGTAAGAAATTTAAATATTGAACTGTTTTACAATAACAGAAAGTGATACACTACTTAAACCATTGGGAGTCAGTACTTGGAAGTTCAAATCCCACAGCCAATCAGACTTCACAAAGAGACAGCAAACTGTCTTTCCAAAAATGAGTTGTTCTTGGACCTGTTTCACAATTAGTAAATTTTTTCCCCAGCTGTCAGGAGTCCCATCATAAAGTGTTATTGTGGGAAACTACTGTGCAATACTGGAAACATGGAAATCTACTTATATTTTAGTAGTAGTAGTATGTTTTGAGTAAACTTTTCACTTTTTGAACACACTAGACAAATCAAAAGCTGCTGTAGTGTACAACAACAAATTTAAACTCGCTTGACGTAAAAACTACAGTTCAACAACATATAACATAAGTGTGGACTTATGCAGTTTGAAAACATTTTTAGTAATTGACACTTATGGAAGTGATGGTGCATGGACATAACATAGGTATTGATCAATTATAATAAGTACTACTAATAAGTACTACTGACTGCACAAGCATCATTTTCCAGATTTTCCCTGGTCTACACATACTTTGGAGCAGGAAAGTAGCATACTTCTATGACATGTAAGGACTTCCACCATCGATTTTGTGTTTTTTTCCCTGTACATGTCTAAATTCATGTTTTAATACTGCACTAGTTTAATATTTAATGTTAGCACTATAGGACAACAGTCTCACCTCTGCAAGTTTGTAAGGAACAATCAGCTTCTCTCCAACAGTAACTGTCTTCCGTGTTGTCAGAGCTTCGAACAGCATCTCTTCTTTGACCTGGTCACAGCAGCGAGAGACAAAGTGAAATGAGTTATGTCCCCACTGAAAAGATGACAAACTCATCATTTAAGTATTTATGTATACACTTTTATCCAAAATAACACCAACAGTGTGTACGGTGAGTGACTTGAGAATCCTGGATCATCAGAGAGTTTTGAATTGCTTGAAAGAAATCTGACACTTTCTCTTCAAGTTCTCTTTCATCTTTGACAGCGTTAAAGTACTGGGTGAAAGATTGAAGAGGTGCTTTTAAAAATCTGCAGCACCAACATTCACGGTTATAAAAACGGTCCTCTCCTTATCTGTCTTTACTGTCCCACAAACATCCAGTTAGTACAGAAGTTAGGTTAAAAGGAGAGATGTGACCGTTCTGCAACAAACACACAGCTACTAAATTGTAAAAAGGAAGGTGAATACAATGAGAGCCTAGTCACTAAATTGGCTAATGATCCACAAATCATAATTATGTAATACAATACTTAAACCACATGACTAGGATAATATCAAACTGTCACTTGTAATGTACACACAAGGGCCCCACATGTACTTATTAACTACTTCAGACTCCTTTAGATGGACAGTAAAATGCATAGTTTGTCTCAACCTTTCCAACATCACTCGACAAAGTTAACACAGTACGTGATCGACTTTGTGAATTATGAGACAAAGCTCAGTCACTTTGAAACGAGAGTCTTGTATGTATCGACACGTAAGTAGTCTGGTGAAGAACACATGCATATGACTGACTTTGTGACTAACTCAGAAACAGACAGAATAAGTGCTGGCAGTCTTGTTGAACTTCCCGTCACTGGGAACTTAATTATTCAACAAACAGAAAGGCGTCTTTGTGCATGATATAATTTAGAGTAATAAATAAAGGTAAATCATTTTTATTCAACCAAACTTTTACATAAGGCGGCAATATTTTAACCAGTCACTGTTTTATCTGTTCTTTATCATTTTTTGTAATTATAAAAAGTCTCTTCTATGTGTTGCCAACAAGAAACGCAGTCAAAGCAGGTGTATCATGCCAGACCTCGACACCATCAGTCTTTTTAGATGTAACCACACATTTGTGCAGCAATGAATGGGTGTTGTGTGTGAAGAATGTGCAGCAATAAAAACTCCCATGTACAATATTTTACCTCCAGCAGTTCTGAGACGACAGGCAGCACCTCTGGGTTACAGATATCAATAGAGTCATCCCTGTAGGTTTTCCTCTTATAGCGGATGTTGCCCAGGTGAAGGATGGCCGACAGCAGGGAGAAGATCCTAAACAATAGTTCAGGACACGTGAAAGAGATGCACGGCACTGGAAAAATACGGTGGAACTGTCTGTAGCTGCAGCTACTCTCAATCTGTGGGATCCTTTGAATTTATTCGTTCAGATTTGATTGAAATAATGATAAACTTGAAATTGACATTATGTTACTGGTGACTGACAACTTGAAAATGTGGTGGACAACAAGGCTGGGGTGTCAACATATGATGTACTTTATTTATAGGTACTGTCCAGTATATATGTGATGTGAATACTGTTTTTACTGTAATGATAATTTCTTTGTTGCAGACTTTTACAGTGAAATTAATCCTACCACACACTCGTGTGTGTGTGTGTGTCACTCACTGTTTGCGCGTGGCAGGAAGAAAGCCCACCATCTCCATGGCCAGCTGAAGCCTCTCAAAGTCATGCTTCAGGTCTTCCCCTTCGACTGTGAAGCAGTCCTGTAAAAAAGAAGCAACCTGGTCAGACTTACACAGCAGCTGTTACAACACCCCGGCGTGGAAGCCAAAAGAGCAAATGACAAGTCACTATGAAGTTTAGACGGACTTACTAAAGATTGTTGACATACACAGTGCCCAAATGTTTTTCATGTTTACAGTGTGTCCAACAAAGATGCTTAAAATAGTTTCTTAGTTTACTTTGCAGCTGAAACAAAAAAAACAGATTGGCCTAAAGCAGACAAAATGAATGACTCATACTAAAATAAGCTATCATTAAGAGGCTTGGCGGTCAAACACAGCAGCAACAATTTTCAGTCTGATGTGCTGAGCGTCTCATGAACTGCATCTTGTGCAGATTCTGCTCATGTAGTGGAAAATGGCCTGGCTTCCCCTTTAAACCAATCCACAGAAATTTGGCAAGCTGGCAAAAGAGCCGAGAGGAGCTGCAATTTATTTCCTGTGTTTGAGTGATTGACGACAAGCTAAAATAGCGGGAGGAGACACAGGAGGAGCTTGTTTTGATGCTTCAACAGCTGTGTGTGGAGAAAGGCGCTTATATGCGCAAGTTTACATAAGAAAGTGTATTTAATACACATGAAGAGCAGATCTCACTGACAATGCAGCCGCTAGAATCATGAAGTTATTACAAAAACATATGTATTAAATGCTATGTATTAAATAACAGAAATACAATTTAGCAAGCATTGCACACAAGAATGAGAAAACTTGTGTATAAATGTGGATATGGATTAGTTGTTTATGACAAGAGCACAGAGCTTTTCCCAGACAAGAAACACATGCTTTGATGTAACTGCATAACTACACAGTGTTCACTACATAAACCCACCGTAATGTGAGGTCTGCACTTTGCACTTTATGGCCCCATTCCACTATGGATGCCATAATTATCACATACCGAGGCCTCAGAAAGACACACACTCCAAATATGAGACTCACACTTAAACCAACGTGACTCCTTCTTGCCTCCCTCACTCTCTGCTTTTATGGGAGAAACTCACACTGACCTATTAATGATTCTGGTGTTACATTTTCATGGCAGGAAAATCTACATTCATTTAAAAAAAAACATTGCTTAAGACTTATTTCCAATGAAAACAATTTACTAATGTAGTAAAAAAGTGTTTGAGGATTCCAGATGTTATTAAATAACATGAAACATCATCATAGTGATTAAAATACATCAATTTGGAATAAGATTTCCTGACATGACAGGTCTCTGCTGCAGTGCTAATCACACTGGAGGCACTGCATATGTATAGTATTTTCTATTATATTATGCACGTATGCCATATACAGTTAACTCACTGAGGTAGAAGGAGCAGAAAATTAACCAACTGTAACTCAACAATCAACATGCTGTGTTAATGAACAGAAACTTTAATGCCCACCACAAAAAATACATAAATAAAAATCCCAACACAAATCACAGAAGAGTTTTTTGATCATTGACATCGTGCAATCTCAGCATTTTTGCTGCATAGTGATGAGTGTGATTTGAATCAGATACAGTGACAGAGGTGAGGGTGTGTCTTTGGGCAAATAACTTGTGGCAACACAGAGGTGAGCATGAAAATATATTGTAGCGCAGTTGCTAACTAGTTAGTAATCAATGTCTTGGATTGAAACTTTTTTGAGAGATACAATGATTGTATGATTGGCTTTAAATCGAAGTTATGTCTTTGACATTTGTTTGTTTGCCACACGTTTCACTCTCTGTCTCTTGGATTTATTAATATGACATGCTTTAAGTCAAGTGTCTGCCTTAACTTGATCTTTATATGTAGTCTTGATCGCTGACCAGCAGTGTCAGCCCCTCCTGAGCCTAAGCCTAAGAGCCTTTGCCAAAGGTCATTCAGTAAATGTAGCGTAAATGATACAAAAAAAAGGCATGAAACAAAATCCCACATTTAATGATGTAATTTCATGTCTTTGAGAAATGTTCAGCCATTGTAATAGAATACGGGAGCTGACAAGAAAAAAATATCTCAGTATGAAGTTATGGCACCTGTAGTCGTTTTAAAGTAACTTAATGAGGACCTCATCTTCTGCATGGGAGATTTTGCTATTTGTAGTAGAAAACACTGCACTGTCAATAATCAAAAAAAGTCACACAGATTACAGCAACACAGGCAGCTACAGTGGCCAGGATATGACTAGACATACCAACATAACTCAGAGGAGCAGCACAACAGGAAAAAGCGAAAAAAACCCCAAACAAAGCTAAAATAAACGCTACCCAAACCAAACCAAACCAGGAAATAAGCATCAAAATGAGCAGAGGTGGGTGGGAAGGTGCAGGGGGGCAACTCTGTGCAGGGAAAGTGTGGCTTGAGCTTGAAATGTTCAGGTGACTTCTCCAACATGTACAAACACACGGGCGGAACACACACAGCTAAGGCACAGATACTGACCGGTTCACTCTCATTGTAACTGTCCCAGTGCAGTTGGCGGGTTGACTTTGTCATCTGGAAATGTTAAGGCAGAGTTTACAGGGGGCTGGGTTACGGTTAGACAGCAGCATTCCAATGACAACACATACTGTACATAAATTTATGTGCCACAAACAGTGATGGAAGGACGTGCTGTTAAGACACAAGCGATGGCCGAACTTTACAGCTCTGTTCATCACATACAGACACACACTCACAATCAGACACAAGTCAAACATTCAAAGGCATATAGACACTGATGAGACACATGTATGCACGTAAATAGCATTCACAGACACTAAACAATGAGCATAAGACATGATTGAACACAAAGTCATTAAAGCAGGGTCAGAAGTTGGAATGTAGCTGCAGATTTGTAACACAGATGTTCAGTTCAGAATGAATGATTGGCATACTTTGAGTTTTTAGGGGTGATTTCCTTTCACGTAGATAAGGTATCAAAACCTACTTTCAGACATGTTAAACTTGCTTGAGATATGGAATCTACCACAGCGTTCAGCTTCAGTTTTTTAAAGTAACTTTTGCACTGCCTGTTGTTCCAGTTTGTAAGCAGGAACTGTTTTAAAATTTGTCTGTTTGGGAAGGCAACACTATCTGAGATTTCAGAATCTGCTGTTGAAAAGCAACTTTTGTAATAAACGACCAGATTCACATGATCCTGTTTGCTACAAAATCAGGAAATCAAGCTAAAAACCTATGGTTTGCTTTGGACATTGTTTAATCAAAGGTGCAGTGGTTAGAATTCAGTTACATCTAGTACGCTCTGTAGCTATAAAGGGCTCATTCTAAGGTAACGAAAACGATTCTTATTTTCAGCTGAAACAACAGAAACGTATTTATGAATATTATATTCCATTTTAGCCATATTCTGCCAATACATCTTCCTAAACACACTGGAACTTTAAATACACATTTGTGGTTAATGAGCTAACTGAAAGATGCAGAGTGAGTTACGATTAAGGACCAAGGTGTGAACAATGAATGAAAACGGAACAATGGGGTGAGAGAGATGCAATGCAAGTGAAGAGCAGAGAAAGAACAGAGTTCAAGAATGTGTTTATGTATTTATATTTGCATGTGTGTTTGTGTGTTTGCATGTGCATGTCAGTGGCTGGGAGGAATGAAAGGAATTCCCTGCTCTCTTCTGCGTAGGTGTAAGGATTTCGGAGAGGGGTGCACATCCTTGTTTGTACTGATGTGACTGTCAAAGCTCGGAGGAAGAGACGTAACACGTTTTACACAACGTCCACATTCCATACATGTAATGTGTGAGGATGTGTTTTTATTTAATATGGCTTTGTTTAATGGTTACGTGAAACCTGTTTTCAATGTGGGCAAAGCAAGCAACAAAAGCAAGTGACACTATGTTTGTCTTCGTCTCTGTCTTTGTGTGTGTTTGTCAGTGGTGGTTATAGGGGTGAGGATGTGTGACTGAGTTAATGAAAAAAAATTAATGCGAAACCCACAGACATGCAGTTACACCCACATAAAACACAAAGTAATACACAATGACATGAACACAAACACACACAGCATCTGGACAGTGACGGGCCTTGTTCGTGTGTGTGTGTGTGTGTGTGTGTG
>JAPMOB010132839.1:0-14047 GCA_029875015.1 Lepomis gibbosus | reverse complement strand
CAGACCAATCGTATTGTCTCATGTGATACTGCTCAGCCAATCAAATCTGTGGATTCGAGTCGAGTCCGCGAGTGAGATGTGCACCGGAGACATTTCGATAACGCACACCAATGTTGTTGTGTTGGACAGATTTGTGCAAAGGTGTTCCATGAGGGAGAGAGAGCAGAGGTACGGGTGAGTGAGAGGGACGAGCGAGAGGACTTAATATTAATGGACAATACATATAATCAGGTTTAAATATTCCTGCAGGCAATTGAAGCTAACCTGGTCCAGAAGTCACCTGGTGGTCTCACCTACATGGCCGAGTGGAGGGGAGGGATCCTGGATCACAAGATGGGCCACCTGGCCTGCTTCTCTGGGGGTATGATCGGCATCGGGGCTGATGATGGAGCGCCGGAGAAGAGGCAACACTACCTGGACCTGGCTGCTGAGATCACACACACATGCCACGAGAGCTACACTCGCTCAGGTGAGTGAGGGCTGAAGAGTGTGCAAAGACTGTTTGCTGTGAGAGGCTGTACAAGGTCTGTTCAGGTGGCAAAGAGCTCCTGCTCATTTAGTTCAGAATATAAATTTATCATGTCAAGTTGAATGAACCATTTTTTTACTATTACACATTTCCTGTATCTATATAATCTTTTTTACATATGAACAGGCCCTTTCTGTCCAAGGTTTGCTAAGTCAGGGATTTCTTATCATTTTTTTTTGCACTGGGGGCAGAGTTTCAAGACTTGAACCCAACGCACCTTTCACACCCAACCTCACTTTGTTATTTCTTCTTCAAAGACAAAGTGCTACCTTTAGAAAGGCTTTCTCACAAATAGAAAATAAGTAATCTGACAATAGACCAACAGTGTATAGCACGGCAGCCCCTCAGCACAAAACAGATGTAACTTCTCCTAGGCGATAAACTATAGGTTTAGTGGGAATACACACATTCTAATCAATTAGTAGCATATAACACTATAACATCTTAAAATATAAAATGATCTCCCTTACCGGTTAGAAGATCAGCTTCCCCAGATGAGCTGGTAAACTAAGAAGTTTTTATCTGTTGTCACAACCAGGTAATAATGTTTTCACAATGCAACAGCATTCCCCAAATCAATGGGGATTTTAAGAAGCTCTCCTTTTGCAAGTTTTTGCTTTAATTCCTCGAGTACTGACCGCTAGCTCACCAGGCTAATGCCATACCTTGGTTATGCAGTCTGTCTTCCCACCTCACAGTTTGCATTGCATCCATTTGCAACACATGAAACCCATTGACACAGGCCTGGAAGTCAGAAGAGAGAGAAATACATAGTAAGCAGTAAATGATTGTTTAATTAGATTATGCCATTTTACAGTTTTTTTATTTTATAACATTAGTCTTGCTTGCTGTCATCCAAAATCTGAATTCATAAGTCCCCTCTCTTGGGTGTTCATACTCTTTGGATCCAAATAATTCAGTATTTTTCAGCATATCCCATGGTGGCTCTTCTCAAAAAGGCAGTGAAATTTTATGGTTCCATTACTGTTGTGGTACATTATATCTGTCTTGTTAAGAGAGGTTGTGATGGCCTTCAAAGTAAGAAAATTAAGAGTCTAGCCGCACCATATTTTAAATTAAAAGAGCCTCAGGCGTTTTAATTTTGCCCCGACTCCAAAAGGGAATCTCTCTTGGTGGCTACACCTCAACAGAGAGACGACAGGCCTAATAACGAGCAGTGAGGATTAAACATCCCGATTATTCTCACAGCGGTAGGCAGCAGACATGGAGGTGCCTCTAAGTGTGTTCAATACTGATAATCACACTTTTTTGTAATTCAGGAGAAAGAATGAAAAGAAAATTGACATGGACAGGAAATTGACGTCAAGTTTGGAAGAGTAAACACTGTGATTGAGTCCACAGGCAAATTCACTCTGGCTCAAACCTAAAATGAGGGAGAGTAGAAGAGTTCTGACACGGTCGCATTCACAGACTTAAGATGTGCCCAGGAGAAAAATGCAAGAAAGAAAGAGAGGATGAAAAAAGAGAGGAGGAGTTGCCAGCAACAAGCCTGCCCATATTTCAGAAAGACCCTTATTTGATCTCTTCTGTTCCCTGGCATCTGTCTGGGCCCTGACAATAATCTCCTCTGCTAATTTCAAGTTTTTTTTGCCCCCTCCACTGTTGGGTGGGCTGCTCAGATTCATCCTGTGTTCATTCGCCTTTGCTTCTCCAGTAAGCTAATGTGACTCATCATATAACAGGTTCCTTGATACGCTTGGAATACTTTTGATCTGCAGGCCCAAAAGGCTTCTCTGCCTTTCTCTTTCATAGTCATCCACCAGGTTCTCTTCACTCATTAAAGGAAATGAATGGTGCTTAGCAGCTCTTGGATTAGCTGTCTGTAGCAAAGAAAGAGTGTGTAAGATTTGCTCTTGCATGTGCGTAAAGTGGCTGCAATTTAGCAGTCTTAAATACTGATACCATGAAGACTTTCATTCTGGTGCTCCTCTGGATCACTGCCACCTTCACAGCAACAGACTGATGCTGGAAAATGTGGAAGCAGCAGGAAGAGGACAAGGTTATTGGCTTAAGAGAAAGAGTGGTAATAGGCTTTTAATGCTTTGCTTTTTAACTATTAAAATGTATGAGCTGATGTACAATAGAGCAACTTGAAACTGACTGCATGTTTCACTTAGGGCTGTCACTTCCTATTCCAACTACAGTTCAAATTAGGGCTGGGCAATAAAACAATAATGATCGCAATATATTTTTACTCTTTACTTTTAACAATATAACAAATGTTTAATATATTTCACTAAATTATTTAATTAATTTGAATCACAAACTTATTAGTGCTTCTATTTATATTAAGATATTTATTTAAATATTTTATTTATTTAAAAAAATGTTCTTCAGATTTGTTAAGTGATTCACTGTTTGGCATGAAGTGTTTGTCTTGTTCTGACCGTAAAGAATAGATTAATCACACAATTAACCATCTTGTTTCTTCAGTTTTCACTCAGGAGCAAAATTCAGCCTTTAAACTTGAAAGAAATGTCAATATCGAATGGTATTAACTTTTTTTATCGGGATAACATTTTTGCCCATATCACCTAGCCCTAGTTCAAATGTAGGGGAAAATAAATTTGAACCTGTAACCTTTAAAGTTCAGCTGGGAATTAACAGAAAACAGTAGGACAGGATTCTGCCAGATAAAATTTACTGGGACGGAAAAAAAACATTGACATAAATTGAGGTAGAAACCGGGGCTACCTATTTAGCAACAGCATTTTATCCAAAACATCATTTCCCACTATTAATGCACTCCATGCAGGCAAGTAGCTTCCCATTCAATCTTGAAGTCTGTGTGAAGCAAACGTGCTGGGCTCAACCAGTAGCACATAACCACCTGCCCCACTTGTAATAGAAATTAACAGAGGGGGAGCATCCGTTGTGACCACATCCACGTCTTTCAGGATAGGCTACCATCAGTCCCTTTTAAAATGAATTACGTGTTAGTTCCAATTCATTCTTGAACTTGATTTATTTTTAAAAGTGATGGCCACCAGTGTGACACCACCGTTGAGCCTCAGAAAAAATATGCAGTAATATCTTGGGAGCAAGACCTGTGGGAAGCTCACAGTCGGTTTCTGGAAATGTGCATTTTAACCTTGCAGCCAATTAAATGGCTGAAGATTTCCAAGGCCTTATTATCCATGTTAACGTTTTATCTAATTTCTTCTACACCTCTTTGAACTTGATGACATTGAGGCTTATGCATAATTACCGTTAATAAGCCCAGGTTGTTAAAAAGACAAGATAGCTGAGACCAAAATGTATAAACGCTTGCTATTCAATTTCCAAAGAAAGTAAAAAACAATCCTAAGACTAACTTCTAAATTGTGTTTGACACAGGCGTGCTATTCATCAGATGAACTTGTGGAAAAATCAATTGTGTTGTCTGCGCCGTGAGTTACTGATTATTCTCTGTTGAATTAGCATTAGCATTCTGATCACAAGCATCAACATTCCCTGAGAATTAGTTCAAAACAGGCAGTCGGAAACAGAGAGCGGAACGAGCTCAGTAGTGGTTTAAGAATGAGACAGATGTAATGAGAAGTGTTTCAGTTGGAGAGGAGAGCTGTGCTGTGACAGGTGTGACATGGTTATGTATGTGCTGTGGAGGTGTAAACTGTGCTGAATTTTGTTAAGACAATAGTTAAAAGGTACACTGTGGAGTGTTTGACCTCTAGTAGCTCTACAGAGCAGTTATTTTGAGTGGGTCACTGTTTTGTTGTCATGGCACTACGCATTCCTGCAAATGGTTTCACACTACTGTATTCCACTCATCTACTGATGTGAAGTTATTCACAGACAGAGAAGAAGAATGAAAGCAAGTAAACATGGATGTAAACAATGCAGGATTTAAATTGTTAACTAATAAATATTGCAATTAAACTAGGAAAAAAAATCTTATATAAATCATGATATATGAACAAAACCACCTGTAAACACCTTTAGAATATACAGAAGAATGGAAGTTCTGCTGAAATGGAGATTTCTGGCTAAAAAAATCATTTTGAGAAAACGGCACTACAGGTGAATAGGGTAAACATTTCACCATTAAACCTTCCCAGTTGATTACTTACATCGAGACAATCATTTTTTGCACTTGCATGTTTAAATATGCAAATTAGGCATTACCTACTGGGAACTTTTGGTGAATTTGGGAGAAATCTACAGACGCAAATAGACAACATTTACCAGTACATGAAAAAACGATGTTGTTGCCTGTAGAGTATCACTAAAATAAAAAAACGTTTTTGACGGCATCAACACCAAATTGAAATGGTAGCAGCAGGTCTGAAAAACAAGTACACTTCTTACTAAAATATGATGAAATGTACTTACAACAAAGGGGAAATTATAAATAAAGGTATGTCTTTAAATATGCATATTTGAAATGAAGGCTTGGTTCTTTATGTAGTTCAGGTACTGTAAATAAATAGGTACCGGGAACTGTTTGTTAATTTACAGCATGAAGACCCATAGGCTCCATACTGTAATTTTGCTGCTGCTGCTTTTGTCTACTCTGCATATACAACGCCTACATACGACGCCTGGAGGAGGGATTCCTACTCTGTTGCTTTTCTTTTAATTTCTTAACCTTTTTCCCATCCTGTGTCTAAGCAGGATTGGTGCCCTATGTTGGACTGATTGCAAAGCCCTCTGTGACTTTTTCAGCTATATTAATAAAATGTACTTAAAGCCACTGACCCACTTAATTCATCTTCCTGTCTTAATGGTTTTTCAGCCACAATACACTAATTGGTTGTGACTTGTTTCTCCTAATTTTCTCCCATTCATTAACATTTTATACAGTGATATGTGTACAGTAAAGTCTGTGGGTGTGTGTTGAACTGTAAACACTTTGCTTCCATGTTGCTCCTGGTCTTGCTTGCACACCATCACTCACACACGCTCTATAATGGACTAGCTGACCGGGTGGCCCTGCTGTCTATCACACTGGCTTCTTGTTTCGAGATGATTGTCAGGTCCAATCAGACGCAGCTCACTCGTAAACCCTCTGTAACCTTAAAGAACCTTCTTCCTCCAACATGGTCCAATTTTCCAAGCAGCTACACAGTGGGAGGCTAAAATCAGAGAGGATGAGCCAGAGAAAAAAAATGTAGAAACTAAATTTTTTAATAATAATAATAATAATAATAACTTCCACTCCAAGCATGTTCCTAAATTCCAGATGTTGCTATGCTGATGCTCCTGCCCTGACCTTGGCAAAAATAGATTGCTTTGTGCATTACCATGAATAGAATTCATTTGCTGTGCAGTGTTGAATCGTGGTAGAAAAATATTGGAAGGGAGGAGAAAAATAAGGACAAAGAGAGAAGCCCACAGACCATCTGGGGAGCCGGGGAGGTCTTAATTGTTTCACTTTTGCTTCAAGCCTTTGTTAAAAACCACTAGTAATTGGATGGCTTCTGTACACTGTGATGTTAGATCAGATCCAGATCTGTTGGAAAAAGTGCTTGTGTCCATGGGCCAAAATAAAATAACAAGCGTTTGATTTTCACCTTATGTTGTGTCTTTTATATTTGTCTCTGCTAGCCACCAAGCTGGGACCTGAGGCGTTCAGATTTGATGGCGGAAGTGAAGCCACAGCTACCAGGCTGAGCGACAGATATTACATCCTACGACCAGAAGTCATCGAGAGCTACATGTACATGTGGAGACTGACCCACGACCCCAAGTACAGAGAGTGGGGTTGGGAGGCTGTTGAGGTGAGATATGCCAATACAGTGTTAATATTTACTGTACTACCCTGAATATAAGACAATCCTGCTTTTTCCTACACCTGTTTTTGAGAAAAGACATTCTGAAAATGCATTTATCTTCTCTGTACTATAACATTTTATCACACTAGTCCTGTGGGGAAAGCTAGGATAAGATAGTCCTCATCTCTTAAGTGTTTTCTCTTGTAAAAGTGAAACATGACATGAAAACATAAACCCCCACATTTGTCTTGTTTGTCAGAGTGAGTTTTCAAGTTAAGCTAATTCTTCATCTTGTGTATTCTGTCATATACTTTATTGGCCCTAATATAAGACAATTTTGGGTGTTATTATATTTCAGGACTAGACATATACATATTGACATCATCAGATATTCTTTTTTTAATGGAGACAATACTGGTGTAACCCAGACTGCTACAGAGAGTGTTTCAATGTGGCTTTGGTTTTAGCCTTAACGTGGCTAGGGTAGCAACTTACTACAAGTACATTTATAGTGCGTCTTTTAAGCTGTCAGTGTGCTTCATCACAACTGCTTGTTGTTTGGTCGAAAAGGTTAGTTTGAAAGCTTCACACCCACTTCATGCTTCGGCTGTGTGGATGTGAAAAAAGGACCAAAGGTTTTAACTTGCTCAGGCCATCTTTTTCATTGTTGCTTTTCAAGAAACCTTGACAAAGGGGTTTCTTGACCCAGACAAAATCAACTGAAATACAAAAGACAGAAGAAAGGGGCTAGCCTACCAACATGAAGTCTACAATCTAATGTAATGTACTGAACAGTACTCACTCCTTTCAAATAAGAAGTTAGAGCCAAATCATCTTGTTGTCTTTATTTAGGTCAGTGTGGTACAAAGAATAATTTAAAGTTATATTTCAGTGGGTGATACAGTATTTGTGCCCTGTATTTCTCTCTTAGGAGTGGAATGGACTCTGATTTCATAAATTGTACTCACCTATTATGTCAAGCACCTATAACACCCTCAATTACCCTCAACCAGCTTCCCCGATATTGTGTAGCACCATACATTAGCTTGTAGATCAAGCAATCCCACAAGCAGGAGGTGAAGGTTCTGTAGGGAGCCGCACTATTATTAATGTGGCAACAGACAGGACATTAGCTGTGGTAAACTGTAGAGGGCTGGCATAATAAATTTAGCATTAATTTAGTGCGCACAGAAGTGGAGAGATGGCTGACGAGTTTGACGGGCCTTTAATTATCGGGCACAAAGGTTGAATGCAGTGCACAACACTTCTCCTCATGAGCATCAAGCTTTAACACGTCAGGGTCTTTGTTAATTAGCACATATAAGCCAGCCCTTTGTAGCAGGGGTAATAATGTGCTAATCCGCTTGGCTAGCTCAGCCACTCTCCATTAGCCCTCAGATTTAGCATTACTTGGGCTTCAATTGTGTAACCGGCTGAAGGGCTTGACTTGTTCCATGATTTATTTACTCTTTCTTTTAGGTGTAAATGGACACATTGTTGTTGCGTAAAGTATTTTCTCTTTATCCACTATAATGCATCTAAAGAATAGGCAACAGCCTTGTACTCATACGCCCTGTGATTTTCTCTGCAGTATATAAAATACTTTGTCTTCTCACAATGGCCACACTGTGAGAGCATATAAAGTGGGTGAATAAAATATACATGAATAAATGAATTACATATTGATTCTGTTTGTACAATCAAGCTGGCAAGAAATGGTCTGTATTTACTTTCACTAGAAAAGGTACATGTTTAAATGTGTCCTCTGTATCCTGTCAGGCCCTGGAGCAGCACTGCAGAGTGGAGTCTGGGTTCTCTGGGATCCGTGACGTGTACACCATGACAGTTAACCACGATAACATGCAGCAGAGCTTCTTCCTCTCAGAGACACTCAAGTAAGTCCTATTTCGTCACAACATCTCCCAGTCGCAAATGGCATTTTGCAATTTGCCTGCGTAAGTAAGCCATGTTAGATATAGAAAGTAATCTAGGGTCTAATACTAAATGCTGGGGATTCATCTCTATCCATTATCTGTTCTGTGAATGTGATGTGAATGAGACACTCTCTACTTCATTGTTCAGGAGTCATCTAAGGTGATTCCAATCACACTTTGAATGTGATTTATTTCATTTCACTCTTTTAAAAAAATAGTGAATGGCAATAGATTTTACCTCCCCTAATTCTTGGGTCACTAAGCAACACACACCATTCGGGATGACACATCGTATTAAAATAGTAGATGGTAAAGACATCAGGAATCATATTCAGGCCAGCAGTCACCAGGCAACGCTTAACAACGACTGTGCTGCTGCCTCACTCAGTGCTACACTATTCCTAATGTGCATCCACTTTAAAGTTGCAGTGACTAATCATGACAATAAGTTCTTGCATGTGAATAATTTAGTAACACTGTATTGAGCTTGCAAAGCATTCTTGCATGCCAGATTATTAAAGGAGACCTATTACACTGTATTTCCAGCCTTATATTGTGACTCCTGTATGGCAGTTTTGCATGATTCAAAGTAAAAAAAAATTCATGTAGGCCCTTATTTCAACAGTCGGAAACAAGCTGTAGATGCTCCTGTCTCCTGGCCCAGGTTGCCGCAGGGATGGGGCTGCATGTTCCTTTGTGGGCGTGGCCAGTATTCTCGACCTGGAGAAAATGAACATATATGGAAATCCAGTTTGGAATAGCATCATACCGAGCCGTTAGTAGACAAATTGATAAAAACAGAGCAGTCAGAACAAGGGGATATCTGAGGTATTGGCTCACAGGGATTTCTTTTAAAGACTTTTAACTCATTATTTGAAGCTTTGGCAATGTTTAACATGAACATCTGACATTGTAACATGCCAGAAAACATGAAAACGCATAAAACATCCCCTTTAAATGTGTTCAAATGGTTTAGTGGTTAAAGAATAATTTGTCAAAACCTGCAATGTGTAGGTTCCTCCCTTAATATTTTCAGACTTCCCTACTGTGTCTGTGGCACTAAGCAACATCAATCTTTAAGAAAGGCTCAACAGTGGGGACTGTAGTTTTTAGCAATGTTACTCCAACATGAGTAAATACTGTATTTGTTGGGGACTATTTTCAGTAGCGAAATAATAAACCAATGCCCATCTTCATGGTTATGAAGGAACATATCACCCGGTGCAACAGTGTGGCTCATTGATGTTATATTAATAGTTGTTGGACAACAGTGGAGCTCTATCAGGCTTCAGCTACACAGACAATACTTGTTAGTAGAATCAATTCATTGTTGATTTAGTTTTTTTTCCTTCTTGGGATTTATTGGCTAAAAGAAATAATGCGAAATGTGTCCGCCCTATCCTTTTAATGTGAAGACACAGAAAGACAGCTGCAATGGAGAAATAAGGCCTTACCTAGAGAAGCTTACTTCTTGAGGAAAATGCTTGGTCTCTTTGAAGATTAATTTTCATCTTTTCACCAGAAATGTACTGTTGACAAGAAAAAGTCCAGCTTTTTTACATGAAATAGTATGGAAAACTCTTAATAGGTTACACAGTATAATGATTTGTGTGCGCTTAATATGAAGCTACAGCCAGCACACGGCGATCCTTGCACCAAGAGTGGTAAAAAGGGAAATAGGTTCTGTCAGAAATAAACAAAATCCACCTACCAACACCACTAAAGTGGACTAATTTACATGCTATATCTTATTTGATTAATTCATACAAAAACCAAAATAAAAATGACACTGCGTCCGGACATGGTGGCGACATTTTATATTTCATTCATTCATTCATGGGGGTGGATAAGTATATGTAATTACACTGAATGTGTAGAAACAGACAGCAGTAAAGTGACCAATTACTCTAGCTTTTAATTAAATGGATGTTGTTCCTGTTTGATCAGGTATCTATACCTGCTCTTCTCTGATGACGACCTTCTCCCCCTGGAAGACTGGGTCTTCAATACAGAAGCCCATCCACTGCCCATCATCCGCAAGAGCTGCATGCAGGACAAAGCAACACAGGATAAGACAGTCTCTGAATAAAACACCACCAGCGACTGTTACAGACACAGATTTGCACAGATCATGTGCACACATAGAGTCACAAATATTGCAAACACCAATTTAATGCAGGTTCAAAGTCTTTTCAGGAGCGTGTTATGGACTCTCAATTCCTTTCCAGTAAAGGATGTTGTCGTTTTACGCTGTGATTGTACATCCTTTAGCCGGGGTTATTTCCTGCTGGCACTTATTTTTTGTGGACAATCAAGACAAACATGACTTTCATGAAAAGAGCACCTTTTTCTTTCCTTCTTTCCTCTGTGAGGAAACCAGTATAACTTGCAGACCCAAATGTATTGGAGGAGGGTTGAACTATGGGCCATATCGAGAATGAATAGAAAGAAACGTATAGAAAACCACTCGAGTTTTGCTCTTTAATTTCTTTGTTTTGTTAATCTTCAGTGATTAATGATTTCTTTATATCTCGTCATTGCATTTTTTCCCCTTGCGAGTACACTCTTTGACCAAAGGTTTCTTTGCATTTCAATTTCCCTCTTTTCCAGCAATGTGTTTTTGGTGAGATTTGGCAGAAAGTAAAATTTACTGACGGATGGAACTGTAATGAATATTGATTAATGTACAGACAAATGTGATTCTCGAATCCACCTCCAATCTACTGTTGATGTCATGTTTCTTACTGAAACAAGCTTGAATGATGATTTTTTTTCAAGTGAGGAGGTGTCAGGAATGTGGCAGTGTCTTATGCATCCAGGGACCATTTATTAAAAAAACAACAACTTATGTTGGGGGACTTGTTTTCACTGTATGCTTGGGTTGTTTTCTGAACAGGACAATGCTTTCTCAGTCCTCTCAACTTTTCAAATGAAAGTAACAAATGGAGTACTCTCAGTTCTGTGGCTATAATACACGCATAAAAAGGAAAATTTGCTAGCAAGCTCCAAATGGGTTTTCCTATTTCTGTTGTCATTTTTCTGCTTTCACCCTGCCTTTACATGGGAATCCATACAGCTGCCAATACTGATGTAAAAGACAGTAAACCCGAGAGCTGACTGTGGAAACAAGTTTTCATTTTCATCACTCTTTTTTTCCCACATTTTCACTGCTGTCCTGCACAGTTGTGGAGCGAATGTGCTGTACATACAGACGAAGTGAGTGACCCCTGTATGAGCTTGTCTTGACTTTATTTTGTGATCTTTTATTTTTATTTTCTAAACTTCAGTGGGTTTTTTTCTCTTGATTTGCTTCCCTCAGGTGTTTCAGTAAAAAAAAAGTAAACTAAAAAGTTCTGATTTGAAGTCTAGTTATTGCTGATATTAATTATTGTTATTACTTATTCTTACTGTTTGATTTAACTTTCATTGTTGAATATTTTCAAATACTGATAAAAGACCTGTGCAACTTTGTACATTTAAAACAATCAGTTGTTGTGTGGTTTTTATTAGCCTTGTTTATTTACAAAGTCAAAAAAAATATGAATGCCCTACTTTCTGTGGTATTTGTTTTTCCACTACTACTGTGACTGTTTGATTTGTACAGCAGCTACATTAGTTTTGAGGGAAACAATCTGCAGCGACTAACAAAAAGGAAAGAAACTTGACTCATTTGCTGCTTACATTTGTGTCGGTATTTGCTTCCAGGAAGTTCATTACAGATTTAATTGAAGAGGGATGTCTCAGGGTTGTGGAAAGTTTTAGCAATCACAACCAGAAAATGACTAATGGGGTTTAGCCATTGCACCTCTCTCACAGTGTCAGGCCAACAAAGCAAGATTTAATACCTTCCTCCTCAGATGATTCGGCTCTACGTGCTGTCGTCTGAATCCTAATTTATGTGTGATAGCTTGAAGTGATCTTCCACAGGCCTTAAACAGAATCTACAAACATTATTGACACCATTGACATTTAATAGTAATTTTTTTTTAAATGACACTTAAATGTCATGGAACTAGTGACATTAATCCAGAGTCACCTTAAAAAAGAGAACAAATGCAAAGGTGTACAATACTAAGTGTAAATGTTATCTCTGCGGGGGCTTGCAGCCTTCTGCTACAGTGCAATACTATTTGTCCCCTCAGCTAAGGCATGATTATGAAAAGAAGGGCAAAAGTGAAGAGCACAGTTTTTACATGTGGTCTCGCCTGTGGACATAAATGGGAGGATCGCTATCCATTAGAATGCACCTGAGAGTGATAGTGAAGCACGAACACTTCAGATAATACCATCTCCTCCCAATTTTTTCCCCTTTGCTGCTCCCTAAGTCCCAGACAAGCCGAGCAGGGCAGCAGAAACAGAAACGCTGTCCGACTTGGCAAGACCTTGCGTTAATGTGTAATGAAAGAGGAAGAGCCATCACTAAATCCCTGCTCTGTTATAGGGAATATAGGCATATCATCTAGAGCTGGTTCAAATATTACTGTATTTCAATACATTTTCAATACGACAAAAAACATTGCTTTCAAGTTAGCCAAAAAAAAACAAAAGCACTGTGTGTCTTTTAAAGTACAATGCACTGATACATTATACTGTGAAAATGTGTCTATGATTGCATTAATTAAAAGCTACTTCTGATGACAGAGGTACTGTAGACAAGAGTTAGACAGTAGACATAATGCTCATTTGATAAAACATACATTGTAGAGGAAAATGCCAGTGTGACAAGATTCACACAGAGTAGCTTTGCGTACTCTTCTTCATTTCAACTGTCAATTTCACTATCTGTAGCTCTTTACTTCAACATTTTCCTATTTCCACCACTTCCATATCAACTAACATTTCAACTGCTTTCTTATCATACTCTTTATATACTCTTTTTCAATTCAACTGACATATCACCTCATTTCAGTGATAACATGTCATAGATTCAACCCTTTCAGTGATTCAGCTGAAGCCTTAACTCCCTAAGCCATTCAACTTAAATGGGAGCTCGCTCACTCACTCGCTCACATACATACATACATACATACATACATACAGTAGGCACAAGTGTACAGTCTACAGCTCGTCCATCAAGCTGATCCATTTTCAGTTGCTGTTGATATTGGTCAGAAATACATTCTATTTTATGTGTATTATTAAGGTTATAGTGGGTGGGTGACCTGTCAGCAGTGTTGTACTGGAGCAACATTATTATTATTGAAAGGTATCCAAGGAAGGTTAAACTCAAGAAGACGTTTTGTCTTTCACCCGACAGATGGTAGGGAAACTCGGCTATTTAACCTCGGTGGGGTTGTTTGTCAAGTTGATCAATACCACTGGTTCGTTAGCACCCCTGGCTATTGTAACGATAGTCGTTGGGGTCACCTGAGGCCAAGTCTGAATGACCATTACCATTATTGAAAGGTTTTTCCTCCCCCATGTATGTAAATCGGGGTGGACATTAAGAAAAGACAACACCATTGTGACAGCAGAGAAAAATACAAACCAGCTTTGCTTACTTACCAACTGACATTTCAACCCTACAGTGCACACACTTGAACTGTCTTCAGCTCTACCACTTTCACTGAAATGTAAACTGCATCCACGACTTACACACCAACTAATATTTTAACTGCATCTATCTCTTAGTCTTAAACTTACAGTTCAACTACTTCTATTGTTTACACTTAATCTGCGTTTACCTGTTTTGTGTGAAATGACATTTAAACTGCTTTTGTCTTTATCTACTTTTTCCTCAGTTTCAGTCAACCTCTGGGTCTGAAAAGCAACATTACAGTTGTGGTCAAAAGTGTACATACACTTGTAAAAAATCATAATGTTATGGCTGTCTTGAGTTTCCAATAAGT
>JAPMOB010132799.1:0-13004 GCA_029875015.1 Lepomis gibbosus | reverse complement strand
CTGATAGATAGGGTAAGGGACAATCCCTTTAACAGTAATATTAGCTATCTAGCTAACTGTGTTACTGTTAAAGGCGTTGTCCCTTGCTAGCTAGCTAGCTGGTAGTGTCAAGGACAAGTAGGATCATACAAATGCAGCCTCCGGCAAAACAATCTTACTGCACAGGCGGTTGCTATTGATCTGCAGTTCTTTGATCAGTGAGCAAACTCCATCTGCTGTCTTGTGATAAGATTGAAAGCCCCAGCACAGCCAATAATGGACCTTGTGGTGAGATTGTATTGACACAGAATTAAATATTCCATTAAGACTCCATGGAAATAAATGAAAATCTATAATATTTTTTCACACTGTTTTACAGAAAGTTCACACAGAAAGAAAAATGTTTTTCCCCCATAGAAAGTCAATGCAAAGACGTGAACAGACATGAATTTGTGCCATGAAAATAATGAGGATTGGGTGAGGGGAATTATGTGAATTTGCAATACTACTTATTTCTACAGAGACTGGATAAAAGTTGGATTACTTGGTAAGTTCTAAAAATATTTAACTGTTACTTGATTCTAGCGGTCGGTTGTCTTTACATACAAACTTGAAATCATTTAACAAATCCGCATCATGATGCAGTCGTTTATTGCTGTTTAACCACAGCAAAGTGTTTATTTTGGGTGAATAAAAACATAATCCAGCTGTCAAAGTCATGCAAGTAACGCAAGCCGATAATTTGATTCGCTTTCTGTGCGAACACAGTATTTGGGGAGCGCGTGTGTTGTGTTTTTAAAATAAAGTCAGGTGTGTTTGACCAGTGCTGGGACAATACAGTGAGTTTGTTAAGAGGCTTTAAATCTTGGATCCGAAAACAAAACAATTAGCCATGTTTCCGTTGAGTTTACAACTGACCTGCTTCCCGCTGTACTGTGCTTAATGGTGTTTAGATCATGTCTGGCTGAGTGTCAGCCTCAATTACAGCTGACTGATCATGACCCTAATCCGCCACAGGAGGTCTGGCAGCAGGAAACAGCTGTGTCCCCGAGCTGCTGGACACACAGCCATAAAACTGGTGATCAGTTTGACACTTGCACTTTCCAGTTAATCGTTTAGTCAGTTAACACAGGTAATTAGCCAATTAGCAAGTCGACCAGTTACACAATAGTCAGTTAGCTTGTTTTCCAGTTATCAATTCATCAACCAGGTAACCAGTTTGGTAGTTAATGATCAGCCAGCCAGTTAGCAAGTTACATAATCTACCAGTTTAGCCAGTCAACCTGGCAACAAGTCAGGCAGGTAGAAATTCAGCCAGTTAACCCATCTGTGAGGTAACCATTAGGGTAATTAATGATAACAAACTTAGTAATCAGGCAATTAGCCAATCAGCCAGCCAGTTACAGCATCGACCAAGTAAACAGTTAGAACCACTTAGATTATCAACCTTTAACCAGTTTTAGGTGGTTAACCATTAGTCGGTTACTCAAGTTAGCCAAGTTGGGTAATCACAGAAACTTCCAGACAGGTAACCAGTCGGTAGGTTAGCCATCTAGCTGGCCAGTTAGCTAGTCAGCCTGCTGGCCAGCAGGCGTTTGTTACCCAGCCGGTATGTCTGAAGGGTCCTGTCCCTGATCTCACCACACTGGCTTCCAGTCCATCACTCCAGTGTGGAGAGATAGATATTGAATAGGCTGGTTTGGTTGGACTCATCTCAGGCGTCACATACACACGCTTTGGGAAAACGGTGGCTATTGTACGCAAAACGGCGATTTTGCGTGTGTAGAATACGCGCCAGCTTTGTGTGTATGAGCCCGTTCTCATCTCAGGGCGTCACACAGCGACAATTTGAGAAAGAGTGACATAGTGTAGATATTTGATGCAAAAGGTACCCTTTAGCGTGTCATGGAGACGCACTGGGTGCTAACAGGTAGGGTTACCCTCCCTTGTGTTGCTGCAACGTAGGAAACGGAGGCGTTTCATACGGACGCTGAAGGGTACCTTTAGCGTAAAATCCTTACGCTTTGTCACGCTGGCTGAAAGCCTCAGTTATGACGCACTGAGATGAGATCGTGTTGGTATGAGACGCATCCAGGTCTTGTGTGTAAATGACGCCCTGGGGTGTCATATATACATGCTAGTAGCATTTCCGGTGGCTAAATAGCTAGCTAGCTAGCGATGTTTGTGTTTAAGGAGTTGATAGCCCCCCAGGCAACTTACCCTAACAGAAGTTAGTGCCTAAACCTAAGTCAGTAAATTTATGCATGTCGACCGGTGAACCCTACAGCTGCAGGTAGGGTTAGCCTCCATTGCAAACTGCTGCGTATCATACACACGTAAAATCACCATTTTGTGCACATTAGCCATGTTTTTTTCAAGGCGTGTATGTGATGTCTGAGATGTGATCGGGTTGGACTGTGGCTGAGTGTTGGCACACTCGGCTGTGTCCCAGTACCGGGGGAACAAATGTGAGCCGGCACCGGCCTAAATATGGCTGGATATGTGGGCTCAGAATGAACTCCAGTTGGCAGCACTTTGGATCAGCGTCTACACCTTGATTTGGACCGTGGTCCCTGGGCAGACCGTCATTTATTACAAGCCAAGTCCATTTATACAGCCAAAAATCTTTGCCTCAAAGGGTTTAACCATCTGAACACCCTCTGTCATTAAAATCATCATTCGGTGAGAGAAAACTCTCCAATGAGAAAATAAGTACGCCGCAAGTCTGTCATGATCAGCAAACCCGATCCAGGACGTTGCAAGTCCAAACAATTTTGACTTCCTGTAGTTCAAAGTTAAACAGACATGTCTATCATAAGTGAAGTCACTTTGCTGCTGATGCAGCAGATCATCTCAAACAAACGTCCCAAACATTTAGAGCGTTCAGTTATTTCTTGACTCTTCGCTGTAAAGCCCCAGTTTGGCCAGAATGAGATCCCAAACTCTGCACTGATACTAGACTGATGAGCCTGGGCTCTTTAAGGGGTGGCAGTGATGCAGTGGATGAGACACATGACTTTGGTGTGCTCGACCCAGGTTTCGATTCCCACTACAACACATCCAACTTTGTGCCCACAAGACACTTAACCCCCAGTCGCTTTAGAGGTGTGCGACCTGACATATATAGTAACTGTAAGTTGCTTTGGATAACTGCGTCAGCTAAATGAGTAAACGTAAAGGCACCAGCAGCAGCTTCTCAGTTGTTCTCTCTGCTTTATGGGAATACTCGATAAAACCCGAGTTCACAGGATCATTTTTAGAACTGAAATATTGTTCTGTTTGTTATATTCTTTAATTTAACCTGTCCAACACGGCCACACCCTCCGCTTGGTCCATCTTTTTAAACTCATCTAACAACAATATTACCAAACAGACAGCGTTCAATCCCTTAAACCACGTGTTTGCACATTTCAATCAAACCAAGTGAAACAACACAACAACTAATCCACTCTATTCCAAACCACCTCCACAGCAGGGTCCATGAAGGTGTGTTTGGGATGTTTGGTAAAGGTGTGTGGGGGGGTGTAGTCTACGTGTCGATGGTCTTACCTGAGTTGTTCAGTCGGGGTCCAGCAGCATCCCACAGAGCCGCGGTGAAGAGGCTGTAAAAACCTGCAGGGATCTGGACACCGTGGGAGGATTACGGAGGAACTCTCCTAACAGGATTACTGAGGAAGTGAAGGGCAGAGCGAGACAGAACAGGACGGGACGGGGGCTCAGATTAGACTCGCAAGCTGAAACATGAAGGGATCCTGCAGCACAAACCGAACCGCGGTCCATGGTTCACGTTAGTTGAGAGAAAAGCCTGAAGACTGACCAGAAGGAACGTTTAGATAAATCCTCTAATTTCCTGTCATATGAGAAGATGAGCATCAGTGAGGAAGGGCGTTCAGTTTAGCCTAGCTTAGCACAAAGCAGTCATGGTTTTCACATGAGACATGAAAACACAAATGACAAAATATTAGCTATATGACAAAACACATATGTTTATATATTTAATGAAAACTTGTACATGAAAATATAAGACAAAAATAAAACAACTTGCCACTGTATTTTTCTAATTCTACTTTTCTAATTACTCTGTGTTTGTCAGTCACATGACCATATTCACGGTCAACGCTCAGATTAAACATAAAAACATGGTCTCTCTAAACTGATGAACATCCACGTTCGATCCTTGTCCTCTTAGGTCACCCATTTCATAGACCTCATGCACATAACATACATTTTACATGTAGTTTTTATCCTTACGGGGAGTTTGTGTTGGAGTCTGTGATGTGCTGGGAGCCGATTGTTTTTTTGTGTTAATCAACTCGTCAAATATGGACGCTTGGTCAAGACCACCTTGGGTGTTGCATTTTAATGCCCTTGGTACCCTTTAACCTCACTTTTGTAGTCAAGTTAGCAAGAATAAATATGCAACGTCTGGTGAGACTTTCAAAATAAAACCAGTGGTTAACGTTGTGAAACATAGCAGTTTGGTCAGGTTTAGGAAAAGAATGTGGTTGTGCTTAAATTAACTACGTTACTTAAATTAGACAAGTTGAGTAATGCTACATATGAAAGGAACCTAAGATCACTAAAAAAAATCAATGTTGATTATTTCAGTGTTTCACACAGCAAAATAAACACGTCACCTGGTTGAAAGTGTGGTTTTTAAACCACCCATCCACCCATTCATCCATCCACCCACCTCCTTACTCTGACTTATTTACAGACATACTTTTAGCGTTGAACAATGGCGCTAAACGGCTTCCCAAGTCTGGTATCACGCGAAAAGGTGCCATGTGCGCTGCTACAAGATGTCGAAAGACATGACAAAGCTTAGCGAATTGACGCTCTGGGAAAAAGAGCAGCTTCTTTCGTGGACTTCACATCACTAGCTGCAGGGTTCTCGCTGTGTCTGCGGTTCAGAATGAGTAGGCAAGAGGCTCGGGCCTGAACATCACAGCCCACTTAAACCAGTGGATTCAGCGGAAATTCCTCCCCTGATGTCATTACATAGGAAGGCAGCCAAGAGGCCGGAGGTAACCGAGAAAGCCAGCAAATGGTTAAGTTTGACAAACAGGCATTATAAAGGTGATTAATTTCACTAAAAAACTACATATAGCCCCTCTCAGCAGTTCACTCACTCAACCTAGTCAAAAAGTTTTCAGTCAGAAGAACTCAAGTTTATACGTTTATTCATATAGTGATGTTTTTAGAGGTCTGGACAGTAAAGTTGTACTCTATTTTTTTACTAATCTGTTCTGAAAAGGTCTGAAAATAAAGATGTTTTAAGTTGAATTAACTTGAGTTTAAGAAAGCATATATTTACGTTAGGTTAATGAGTAAAGATTAGTTCATTATTGTGAATCAAAAAACAGAGCTCGTGAGCTTTGTGTTCCCGCAGAGGATCAGCTGTTGGACTGAGCGCCAGTTGTTGTTTGGGTTTGGAGGGATCGGTGTTAATGTTGAAATTGGATTGAAGCTTCAGCCCCGATGGTGTGACTGATGACCGACGGGGCTCAGCAGCTGGAACACAAAGGCAAGTCCACTTGTTTCAACTCAAGGTACTTTACATAAGACAGAAAGCAGCAGGAACCCTCTCACATCGGGCCCTCCACTGAACAAACTCATGCGCCGCCATTTTGAGAACGATATGCAAAGGTACCCGGTCTGACGTGAACAGGGGTTCATGGTCAGCACGATTCAAAGAGCTGCGGTCCGCCGTGGTCCAGGATTGGAAACAGAAGGACTCTCTTCTCCATGTTTTGTTGACCTGCTGCGTAACAAATGACATTAGGACGGCGTGGCAGCTCCTGGCTGATAAGAGACACTTTTATGGACTGGAAATGCTCCCTGCAGTTCAGTCAGGAGCTGAAACATGTAGAAAGTTAGGAACCCAGGAGCCTGTACCATCTATGCTGCATCTGTTTGTGCTGCTATGTTGACTCAAATTTCCCCTTTGGGGGATTAATAAAGTTATATCTTATCTTATCAAACCGGTTCTTGAAACCCAACCCTGCTTCTCACTGCCTCAGACTCAAAATAAGAAGAGACTTTGACTTTTAAAAAAACGTTCATTGTTGTATTTACATTTTTAATTCTTTTAAATGTCTGTGCCTGTACTGAAGTTTCTCATTTTGATTAAACTATCCACGCTTTCTGTTTCTGCACATTTACAGTAGATTTGATCTTTTGTCCAATATAAACCTTGTTGAGGACCTGCAGAGCGTCTTGTTTGCCGTTTGTGTGCCAGCCTCTCAGCTGGGAGCATATTGCAGCAGCTCCAGGTTAAAGCTGTTAATGTGGCCCCGAGGAGGATTAGCTGCTAACGAGGTTAAGTCCAGCGTCAGCGAAACAGAGGATTGGCGCTCAGGTGCTTCAGCTACCTGAGCCAGATCACAGACCTGAGGACACTTCAGACCAGGTTAGTTGCCGTCCTGTAAGTCCCAAAACTCTCAAGAGCCCTAATATCATCAAGAGTTATTCAGTTTTAAATCTTCTAGTTCGCTATAGTTTTGTTTCCTCTTCAGACACACATGGAGGCGGATGCATTATGCCTCCTCCTCCTCCTCTTTCCTACATCCTTTTTTCTTTGCTTCCCATCACCCCTTTCTTTTCACGACTCCTCCTTTCCTTCCCTACACCTTTTCTTCTAAAGTTTTCTACTTTTCTGCAGATGTGAAATGAGGATCTGGGACCCTGGTATTTCTAGTAGACTTAAATTCTGCATTTACTTAATAAAATGTTTCAAAACACTCGGTCTAATTGGACTTATCATGATAACTCTCACATCATGACGACTTCATGGTCAGCAGTGAATGTGAGCTCACACCGCCCTCCTGTGGAGAAGCTGTGAAGTACAACAGTGTGTCTGCAGTAGAAGTCATGTGGTTTGAATCAGTCACGGCGGATTCAGACCTCCATGAGGTTATTTGTTTGTAACATGTTTTCTGAGCTGTGGTACAAGACGTACCCACAGTCTCTAGTGGGAGCAGTTAAAAAGCTGAAAACACTCTTTTACAGGCAGAAATCCTGCTTTAAAAGTGTAAATACTCCAAAAAAAGTAGTTTCATTTCAATTGTGAATGAATAAACCTTGAATGAATGAAGAAAGAGAGCGAGGACGGGAGAAAAGAAGACACCACATGTTGAACACTGATCTGACCTCACGTGAGAAACAGAAAATCTGTTTGTGAATAAACTCTTTATGTTGACTGAACACTGAGCGGTTTAACCTCACTGAAGGCAGAAGCTGGGTTATAACAAACACACATAGATAAGACTCACATATAACCAACAGTAACTACATTTACTACAGACCTGAACACGACCTTTGTGACTGAACATATCGTCGCTCTGTGTGGAGATTCACGTGTGAAAAACGGCTACAGGTAACTTGATAGATGGATCAAACCAATTCAGGACTTTCACCCAGGAGGCCGAGGTTTGAGTCCCGCGTGAAACCAAGTCAACACTGACTTATTGAACGGTGCTTGACTTCAGGCTTTTCCTAAACCTAACAAACTACAACTGTTTCACAATGTTAACCACGTGTTTAATGTCATGTGACTTTTCAATACTTAAAAGCTGTACCAACTTTGTACTTATACCAACACACTGGTGATACTGACAGCCGACGTCTAGCAAGAGCAGCAACACAAGACACAGCGAGCAGCTAACAAGTTATTACTGACTAGTCCAACAGAAAGAGGCCAGCCTGCCGTCTGTTCTGCATCCTTTCAGCTCTTTTAGCTCGACAACTTCTTTGGTCTCTTCAGCCATTTCTGATAGAAATCCTGCCTGGGATTTCGGTCTTATATCTCCATAGAAACCTGGAGCAGCAACAATAGTGACATCACTCACCCTGTTACAGGTCAGTGTCCCATCAAAATGATTTTGAGGCTGTTATGTTAAGATAAAAATGCTAGATAATGTTGCTTTAAGTTGCGCCACATTACATTAGCTGGTACTTTCATACAGTATTGTGGAAATCTGTTTCCCTGTGAGAGGTTGAGCAAATAATTTAACTTTAAGAATTCATTTAAAAAAAGAGAATAAACAGAGAAGTACTACAACACAAATCAGCACAACAGAGGTTCTGTCTCCTAAGACAGTCACTAACGTGCGGCCCCGAGCAGATGGCTGCATGGTCCTTTACACAGTCTGGGTTTCTGTGTTTTGGGGAACAAAAGATCCTCAGCCAGCCTTGACTGCTCCGAGCCAAAACAGGAGAGGAACAGAAAACAACTCCACATCCCTGACCTGAACCCTTCACATGTGGACAGACTAGCAGGATAAAAACAATGTATAAGACATAATATTAATAGAGAAACATCACTCTCATAAGTACTTGCATAAAAGATTATGAGTATAAGAAGAAAACAATTCTCTGCCGTCAAAATCAGCATTTATTCATCCAATCTGTGGTTTAATCCCCAAACTGCTTTTACACCTCACACAACAGGAAACTCTTGTTGTGATATTTGTTTTACAAATTTGTCTCGTCCCAAACCAAGCGGCCAAACTTCAGGTTTCCTCCCGAGAACAGTCTGACCTGCCGCTCCTGCTTACATCTCCCTCTCTGTCTCCTGTCCTGCCTCCACGTCCTGTTTCACTGAAACTGTGAGGGTTTTTTCTTCACATATTATTTACAGCTTTTGATTGTGTTACCACGGCAACACAGGCTGAGAGTTGAGTTCCTCCCTGAGAGGGCAGCATGAAGTCCAGTTCACATTCCTTTGGATTACACCACTGCATAAACCCCTTGACCTCTCAGCAGGAACACAGTCTTCATCAGACGTCTTCATCAGCGAGAACCTGACATCACTGTTAGTGATCCACAACACCTGGTGTCAAACAACGGGAGTTACCTGGAAACTTCATGTAATCTGGTAATTAACCAACAAATACAGGAGTGGAGTCTGTGTGTTTCATTTGTTTCACACAGTGTTACTGGACAAATATCAAAGGTTATCCTGCTGCATATGATGGAAATGTAGAGGTTTCTCCCTTAAAGACAAAATGCTGTCAGAAATCTCATGACTGAGTTCCTCTACAGCCGCCTCCTTTCTCCACTAATGCCTGGTGCTCACTAGAGGATTTTCAAACCGATTTTGTGGACACCACAGACATAACGGCAGAATTGACTGTTTTAACATTTTAATCTTGAGAACGCACACACCAGACGAAGGACCACACACTCTGCGTTTATTCTAAACGGTTTCAGAGTGGCGGTTTCGGAGGATCTCACAGAATCTCGCGTGATCAAATGTGATGGAAACAAACATGGAGGCAGACCGTCGTCAGCTTGTTGACCTTGACTGTGCTGTGTTTTGTGCAGGAAAACAAAATAGGGGGAATCAAAGTGTGGATTAACTTGAGGCTGAGAAGAGGAATCAGCAGGTTTGTATGTTTTAGAACAGATTCCAACACACTGGGGATGCTTCCAGCTCAGATCGCTCTCATTTGCATCTGTTGTGGATTTCTGATTGAAGGCTCCACGAACCAGTCGGCAAAATTAAGATTATGTCTGTAAACCCTTCACACTCGGACCGGGAATGCCCCCGCGATTGCTGAGATGGGCGAACTGGACTCACAGCGGCCCCGTTATTCTCTAGGTAGCTGCCAGCATTTGAGGAAGACAAAAAGTACTGCAGCAGAAACATTAAGGAATTCTTGGAAAACTAAAAGTAAATCCTAAAAATAAAGAGAGTCCATCATCAGGTCCTTCTGCTGCTGTGAAGAAAACAATAGAGTTTTCCATTCACCAATAACATCATTTCCGTCCGCAGGAGTTTCCTCTTTAAATGGAAAGGCTTTGTGTTACATAACAAAGGGAAATAATGCAGAGTCCAGCTGATCAGAGCCAAACAGCCAGAGGTTCATGCTGAACACTGAGTTCTGCAGCCTGTATTCACTTCAGCTGACTGTCACCACATTGACCTCTTGTGGAGGGGTCCGAGGAGTTTGCCCATCCAGTGTGCACGTGTTTTATAGCCTTGGAAACAGCGTGTGTGTCCTCTTTGGCGTTACTACGAACCAGCTGGACGTTACCAGAATAAGATCTTTGTTCTCTGAAGGAGCGTGGAAGCGGTTGAATGTCCAGATTTGTAACATCAGTATTACTTTTTTTGCAGATGATGTGGTTCTGGCTGGGGGGTGGCGGTGGAAGGAGTGGATAAGACACATGCCGTTAATGTGGGAGAGCTGCGTTCAATTTCCACTGCGACAGATCCACTACTGTTGCTCCTGAGGCGTGCAACCTCTGACATATATAGCAACTGTAATTCGCTTTGGATAAAGGCGTCAGCTAAATGAGTACGTGCACACTGGGTCGAGATTCAGCATCTCTAAGGTCGGAGGCCACGGTCCTTTGTCAGACGACATGTTGTATGTTTATGACCTTAACATGAACCGGGCGGTAAAGTGGCACATTGGTGCAGCATCTGTACTGATGCACTGGACTATAAAGAGCGTTTACATTGCATCACATTCACACACCGATGGAACAACCATCGGCAGCAATTAGGGGTTCAGTATCTTGCCCAAGGAAACTTCGACATGCAGACTGGAGAAGCCGGGGATCGAACCACCGATCTTACGATTAGTAGGTAACCTGCTGTGTGCAACAGCCCTTAAGTGCAACACATATCAACTGTGTAACCAATCACCACGTTAGTTGCTGGATGTCATTTGACGCCTGTAGCCCAGACTGGAAACGTCCAAACCGTTCTCATCCCAGCTCGTCACGCATGGACGCTTGGTCAACCCTTGGTGCTGCTTTTTGACGCCTTGGGTACCGTTAAGGGTCATTTTTATATGTGCAGGGCTTCATGGTCAAGTCCTTCACATGGAAAACGAACACACTGGTCTCCTGGGTAACAGTCCAGTTTCTTGACAGCCGCCAAAGGACGTGACAAAACACAGGAATTTGACGCCCTGGGAATGACAATGGGCTTGAACGCCATCCAAACAGGAAGCAGTCAAAGATACAGCAGCATCGATGTGGGGAGTAAATGTGATCAAACTTATGGTTTTCTGGAGAGTTGGGTCTCGTCAACACAGCAAAATGAGGCAGCGGACACTTCGATGCAGGTCAGCCTGTGAAGAGTACTGGCGAAGACGCCATTGATGTGCAGGCTAAACAATAAATAGATGTGTTTTGGCGTGTTCTCGTGTGTTTCTCTTTATTGATCCAATATCAGAATCCTTGTCACAAGAGTGACTTCATCAATCTAACTGAGGGGACTAATGCTAATTATGAAAGTATAATCTCTGATCGGTTACATGCACAAACTCTATAAAAGTTGTTGATTCTCCCGCAGTGGTTTATCACTGAGCAGTCCTCTGTGTGTCTCTCAAACTCCCAAACATATGTTGAACATTTTCAAAGAGCTGACTTCCTGTTTTGATCCACATATTTGTACCGAAGTTCATCAACACTTTCACTTTCGTAGACTGATTCGGTCCAGCTTCTAGTTCAGTTTCATTGTCATTATAGAGCACAATGAAATGCAGAAGGCCCCTCCATGCTCAGAGAAAATGTATTGCTAAATTACTGTCTGTCCTCCAGATGAATATTTCAGTGATCTGTGTTTATTGTCTCGCAGTCTTCTGGCTCCAAAGACTTTACAAATAAGAGAAGCTACCTCTGTAGATATTTTTAAGAAGCAACTCAAAACTTACTTTTATGCTTTTAACAGATTAAACACATTATTTATGTAATTATTTGATTTTATAGCCCGGACTGCTACATTTTTCTAGTTCCTGTGTTTTGTGCATGCTGCTGTATTTTAAGCTTTATTTATTTGTTATTTGTTTAAGTGCTCATGAACGCAAAGCACTCTGTGTATGAAAGGTGGTATAAAATAAAGAGTATTACATTATTAGTTTTAGCGCTACATCGCATTCACACACATTCAGCCACCAGGGGCAATTTGGGGTCTAGTATCTTGCCCAAGGACACTTCGACACGCAGCCTGGAGGAGCCGGGGATCGAACCCCCGACCTTCCGATTTATGGGCAACCCGCTCTACCTCGAGGCACAGCCGCCCTCAAGGAGGTGATTTAATTACTGGTCAACCAGCTCTGCTAATATTTATCTACAGCCAGTGATAAAGGGGGAGTGGTGGGGTGGAGGAGGGAGTATGGGAGGGGTTTTATTGATCTGAATCAAGGTCATTAAGTGACAGGACTTTCAGCTGAAGAAGCCCGACCCATTCTTACAACCACCACAGCCTCAGGTGAGTCACTGCAGGAAGTGACATCACTGACAGGGGTGTGGCGTGGAGAGAGGCCGGTGATGGGACAAAGCTGTTAAAGTCTAACTGAGCAAGGCGTCACAATCATTCATGGAAACAAGACAAAAAGCTCAGTCAGTGTTTCTAAATGGAGATTTATCATCTAGACATGAAAACAGGTTGCAGCTCACTAACTAGTTCTGAAACTGTTGTTAGCTAACTGAACCTACTGACAAAGCTAATGTTAGCATGCTAATATCTAAAGAGTAAAAGAGCGCGGTCGACCTCTTTAACCTGAAACTTGATCAATGCTGTTTAAATCACATTTATCTTAAAATAACACAACAGACCTCAAATTATGAAACGTTACGCTAATAACATTTGACTAAATGAGCAAATGAGATATTTCCCTCGCACTATATGAATATGACTAACTCTAAAATACAGATTTCTCTTCATGTGGTTTACAAGTTGATATGTTTTTGTGCAACCTGATTTAGTTAATCACTAGTTTGAAACTAAGTTACTGCAAACAAAGGAAGACTTTGTTTCAACCTGTATAAAAAAAGTGGCCGTTGCCATCTCGGTTTTTTGGAACCAGACGTGACCATATTTGGCTGAGAGGGTGGAGCTAGCTAGCTTGGTTTGCTAGGTGCATCCATAATTCACAATAACTGTGATTTTAGCAAGGATGCTAATTTTGACAGGTCGCCATGGTAGCAACTTGTCAATCAGCTTGTAGCCCCGCCCTAAAGCCCCCCCTGCTTCCTGGTCTCTGTTCCTCTAAATGGGACCATAA
>JAPMOB010132780.1:0-16075 GCA_029875015.1 Lepomis gibbosus | reverse complement strand
CCGGCTTTAAAAGCCTACTAAAAAATACTTGAATAATAACTCAAACATTGATGAGCTTAGATGAATGGTTTGGTGTATAATTGTGTCTGTGTGTTGTGATGCTTTTTTGTTTTTTGTTTTGTTAGTAGCTTGCGTAATTATGTACACACGATACTCTTCATAAGTATTGTAGGTATCGTTTTTAGATTTATGTGTAACTTGTGTGTTATATGTTGGTTGTATTTTATGTATGTATGTTTGTTGTATGTGGACCCCAGGAAGAGTAGCTGCAACATTAGTGGCAGCTAATGGGGATCCAAATAAACGAATAAACCCAGGACACAGGACAAGAGATCATCTCATCTCACTCTAGTAAAGAAAGCAAACAAGAGAATGTCACAAAATGTAGAACTACTACACATAACTGTAAAATGCATCATCCATGTTAAGTTTTGTTCTATTGCCTGTTCTGTGTTTTTGTAGCTGTTTCACTTAAAGTCAGCCTTTTATCTATCAGTGGCTAGTTGACACATAGTGATCTATCTTCTTTATAATGCTGTTTTCTTATCATTACTATTTTTATGTTCTATGTTGCTTTAGTCCCGAAGGTGTTTACTGTATTACTGAACCGTTTGTGATTATTGAAAGCTTGAAATCAATAAGGACAAGAATGAAGGTTGAATTGTTGAATAAACTGCAGAATGAATGAAGAAGCTGTTTGATTTTATTTTACTGTTTTAATTATTCCTGGTCACAAGTTTAGGTCAAGTAAGTACTTACTGTCAGAGATGGCCAAAGAGAAATGAAAATGTATTTTAAAAGAAGATACCAAATACTCAAATTTTAAGTGTATCAAAATAAACTACAAAATACAGCAGCCAAACCATGTATCAAAATAAACTATTTTTGTGTTCCAAAAATACTAAAAAAAATAATTTCCAAGGTACCATGAAATCCTTTTTATCCAACCTTTTATCTGCCTATTTCATCGATCCTTTAGTCAGTACTACATTGACTCGGCTGATTAAGCGTACAATGTTTGAGAGCAACAGCTTTTTTCTGCTTAATGAGTCATGAGTCATAAATCTGACAGCCAGTTAACAGATCAAATATTTACAAATCCCTGTGGTCACCCAGGTTAGTTTTAAAGTAACCAACAGTCTGCTAATGACTCATAATTGTATCCTGATTTAAATAGTTTGTGTTTGGTAAGGCCTGCTTTGCCTCATCTGAGCAACAACAAACGTGAGTGGTGGATTGGTTGACATCCTGCTGTTTGTTGGAGCTCAACGTAGTTAATGAGAATAATGCGCACGAGTGTACATGTAACAAGTTACACCATTTGGTGATAAAGTGTTTTACATCAACTCTGAAACACTTCGGCTGTGCAAACTGACAAAAAATGAACAAAACCTGAAAGTAGCAAGCTAAAGTTAACTATGAGGGTTTCTACTGAGGTCTAATAGTTAACTAGAACAATATGTAGATTGATAAACAATTTAACCTAGGCTACTAAAACAAACACCAAAACCTGACAGGAACTGTTAAGAATTGTAGCCAGTTATGCTAAAAATCGATGGAAACGTGGCGACCTACATATTTCTCACCTTGTCGTTCTTCTTCAGGTCTGGATCAATTTTGTGTTCTGTTCTCAACAAGTCTGGGCAAATTACTCTGTGCGTGGCAATCACAGGCAGCCGTAGACTCCTCACAAAGTATTGTACATTATTTTTAGACTACAACATATAAAACACTAAAGTATGTTGATTAAATATAAGCTATTTTCAAAACCTATTACAAAACCTATTTTATATTTCAAATATGTATTTTAAATACATATACCATGAATACTGCCCATCCTGTAGTAGTCCTTTAAAGGGGTACTCCACTGATTTTCCGTGTCAAAGTCAGTTTACCAAGTTTGGTAGTAACTCAACCTGTGAAAACGGTGAAGGGAAAATTTTCCTACAAGTCTTGTAGTTGCACTGATGGAAATATATTTAGGTTTTAGTGCTACAAAGCCACAAACTTTACAGGAACTGATTTTTCCTGGAAAAGAAATCTATATATTTTATATTTCTTATTCTGTCCAAAGGGATGTCTAAGTGCAGATTCCACCTTAAATGACAACCTATTTTCCTCAAATACTTCTGCTGGCTGGATGATTCTTGTGCTTTCATATTTGTTACGTTTGTTATCTTCCATGATGATTCAATTTGAATCATCTCTGAAATAATATTAAACATATTAAACAAATGCACCGACAAGCAGTTGTTTCTGAGGAAAACACTGACTCACAATAATATTCTGCTTATTTAGTTTTATTGCACTTTTACCATGATGCAAAGAAATAAAAAACAAACAAACAAACAACAGAAACAGAAACAATGAGTTGAAAAAAAGAAGCATTTTCACTTTTAAGAACACCTCATCTAAAGGTTCTCCATGGATCCACCCATACCTCCACACATACTGATCTGACACAGGACTATGGAAACTTAGGCTGTATAATAAAACCCTTATGTAACAGATGGAGTTAGCACACACATATATATGTAGACCTCCATATCTTATCTATAGCTCATATCCAGGAGTTCATACCTTTTCCCACTATGAAACCAGACATTCAAGTATTTCTATCATTGCACAGGCACTATATTTTCCTACTGTATATATTAACTTTCAGCCAGTGACTGAATCGTTGACACCAACAGTTAAGCTATCAGCTGTTGGGTATGAATGAAATATACATCCTGAAAAATAATCTCTCCACAACAGCAACATCTGGACATCAAATATATTACAAAGAAACAATAATATAAAACTATTAGTGTCACATTTGGCTTTTGGTACCTTATATCTAACCTCAAATCTACTGCACTGAAAGAAACAGTAGCTGGGATTAAATGGTGTATACCCAGGCGGAGACTTGCTCATTCCAATCCAACCAATGCTTGTGGAGGTGTGAAATATGGAGAGTGGTAACTTTACTGAGAGGCACAGTACTGGCAGCCACTTTCGCACATGCTCAGTTTGCCCTCTTTTGGACAAATGAGGAAGTACACCACTGTGATGTAAATTCAATAGTTCATTTTAAAAGAAAATGCACGATGTAGTGTTACTGATTGGTGTTCATTTCAAACAATAAATATGATTTTTAATAAATACTCTCTCAAGTACATGTAACATTTGTGGGCAAAATTAATCCAGGAGTAAACCTGCACTCCAATCAAATATCTCCATCTTGAATACCAATGATAGAAGCTGAATCGGAAATAAAAAAAAGACACTATGCAATAAAACATCATTTTTATAATTAAGACAAAAAGAACTCAACCTCCACCGTGTTCAACCAATTGCCACTCGCGATACCAACAATACGTATAAACACATACGGTAATTCAGCTTGTGAAGAGGGGTGGGGGGTGGGGTCCCTCAGAATTCACTGAATTCAAAAAAAGGGTCCTGAACAAGACAGAGAGAAGGCGTCTCTTGCAAGACTTTCATGGTTTGGTAGTGCTGCGGTGGGTCGTGGGTGTTTGGGTCAGCTGTGGTGACACTATCCTACACTACAGTCAGGGTTGGATATTTTAAGGAGTCTGGGTGATGTGGGGAGGAGGGCGGGGGAGGTTCAGTTTCATTTGTGACCTGGCCCCAGAACCATCAAGGAGTCTTCGACATCATCTGCGTCTCGAGCATCAGTACATGTCATTGCACTGTTTGTCAAAGTCCAGTCCTATCCAGCAGGCCTCCACACAGCTTATATTAACCTCAGGCAGGTGTGCTTCCCTGTAAGTTCAGCAAAAGAAATCTCTGAGAAATTCAGTACAGAGAGCTCATCTGTGTTACAGGAGGCCAATTCAGTTTTAAGAGATCTGCTCAGTCCAGTCTCCAATCTTCAGGGATTCAGTCCTATCCAGCTGCCAGCGCCCCTACACAGCTACCTCCGTCGTGGGCCAGTGTGGGCATGGTCTGTCCCTTGGTGCCCCTGGAGGTCGTCCTCTACAACATAACTATAGCCCTCCTTTTCAATGCATTCTGTCAGCACATTCAGCACCTAGTGACAATTAAATACCACAAGACAGAGAGGGGAAAGGATTAATTGTTAAATGAAGGAGAAAGCTGTTGTTATTGTTTGTAGTCACTATTAGATGTCAAAGTATTTAAAGGCCCTTTAAAAAGACATTTTTACCTGAATGTTTAAAGTAGTAGTTTTGCGTAATACACTCATTCACTCTCTTGCAGATAGTTCAATAAGAATTATGATACCACACATATTTTTTATACAGTCTACAAAAACAGAATTGGAAAAATGCCTATTTGTGGGTTTTAGAGGTGCTGGCGGGCTGATGTTGTTCTTTAGATAGAGCTAGACTAGCTGTTTCCCCCTTCTTCCAGTCTTTATGCAAAGCTAATCTAACAATCTCCTGGCTATAACTAATATTTGATCACTTTGATCTTCTCAATCTCTGGAAGAAACCGTTCATTTAAAGATTCAAACCAAACAAGGCACACTGTATATAATAATTATGTAGCAGTGACCTGGCGTAGCCGTCGGTCCATGGCATCCAGGTGTGGCTGGATGAGGATGGGACTGAGGCGGTCCCTCACTAGGGATTCTGCTACGAGTGTGGACAGCTTGTATTCTTCCTTAGCCAGCAGCTGCAGACGCAAGTGGGTCGACTTCCTTATCCTGCAGAAAGAACATAGCCGGGGGGGGGGAGTCAGCGCACAGTTAAACCCACATACTCAGCAATACTAATACTGTGAATAGCCAACTAATCACGGGTGGAAATCCTACTTACATTTTGCACTGTGATCAATAAAGCCAGTGCATCCTTCTTATCAAGCTATGTAAAATCACCAGCAAAGATGTCTTACCTGCAGCACTGCGTCAACGGCACCAGAATGGACACCTCGTCATGGGAGTGCTTTCCAAAGCTAAGGTGAAAGGTAGAAGCATGGATGCTTTTAAAGGTGATGAGGGGTATTTTATATTTTTTTTGCTGTTGTGAAATTTGGTGGTTGTCTGCAACTATCATTGTGTCAAGTTCTTGATTAGTGCAAATGCTGGGCAGCAGCTTCTACACTTATTTTGTTTTGCATATTTCTTCTCCATCATTTTATGCATTTTCATGTATTTTCATAAAAAGGTTGCATACATTTGTAAATTTAATGAGCTATTCCTGAAAAACATGATATTTAACTACTTAATGAATTTGTATTATTTCAAGACAATCCCCATATCCGTTGTTTACTGTACGATAGAAACTCAAATTTCAAAATGTACATGAGCCCATTATAATGACATTTACAGTTTTTGAATTATATACCGTAATGCCTAATGATGATTTTTTTTAAAGCCCCCATTCACTCCCATTGCATCTATAACTTAGCCGACACATTAAGGTTAATGACTTTTTTATGATGATAAATGATTCAAAAAGTTTGCCATCATTCTTTTCAAGAAATGCCTCTTTAGTTTCACTACATCTTTATCACTCAATTAGAGCATGCTTTTTATAAAAAAATATATTTTATTTTATGTGGTACAACTATTTGCAGGGGCTTACCCTCTGCCATTGTCCAGATGGATGATAAAGGTCTCATTTCCAAACTTTTCGAACGTCTCGTAATGGTGGCGATCCATGTTTCCTGCGTTTGAATACAAGCAAACGATATTAACAAAAAAGTAACTTACATGTTATACTGTTTATACAACATGTGTTGGTGTACAACAATGTTATTCCCATTAGCTCCAAAACAGTGCTTAAACCGCCATAAGACAGTCAAATCCTGGGTGATAAGAGTTGTTTGTGTGAATCACTAAAGGATGCATTAAATAATTCACCCATTCACAGAAAACCTGTTGTTTGTGTTGTGTCATACACGTTAACTCACCCATGAGGAAATCAAAGACGGTCATGTCCATGATGTCCAGCAGCCGTGTCCCACTGTCGTAAGGTGGAGTCTGTTTGACTTCCTCACAGTAGTCCGGGTCCACCTCCCATCTGATGAGTTTAAAAATCTTGTTTACATTTTTAATTTATAAGGATGTATGCATCACCAAAATCCAATTAATCTCCCCTTTTAACAAGTTTTTTCCAAGTTATTCTTGAGATGATTCTGGGAAATTGTGTTTTTTTCCAACAAGATTGCAATAAGTGTTTTCTTCCACGTCATGATCTATATCTACCTATATTCTTTTGGATGTCAGTCAGCTTTGACGCATGGTTAACATGATATTGCTCCTGACAGGTAGTGTAATAAATGACCGCTGACAGCTGGACCTACAGGACTCTGCTTCATTCAGGGAATGCAGTGCGGCCTGAGTGCAGGATTGATCTCTTACTCTGCCTTCTTGCGTTTGTGGTAGGATCGTCTCCACGGGTTCCTCCAGGTCTTGCGTTTGGCGAGGGCCAGGTCTGGGAGGAAGGCCGCTAAGGATCCTTCTATCTGGTCTGGTTTCCCGCACAGAGCGTGCTCAGTGGAGCAGTAGTATGAACACTCTCCATAGAAACACACATTGTTGGCTAAGAATTGGAAACAGATCATAAATTATTGTTATATATATATATATATACACATATTCTAAAGATTTAAATAACCTGGGGACATTCAGTGACTGCTGACACTGTGACTTTCCATGTGTATAACACATAAAGAAAATGTTGCATCGCTAATTAACTGTTGTGCTTTGGCACGAGTAAAAGTCAATATTAATCCCATGCAAATGAATATTACAATAATTCAGTGCACAGAACTAGTTTTGTTCGACATTACGAAGAAGGAAAGTGTTCATTTTTGCTTGGCTTTAACTTTTGAATGATGAAAAGAATGTTGAAAACTGCACTGAGGCCATTTAATTACTTGTTTTCTTCTGAGATTACATTTTTGAGGTCCACACAACAGGAACTAAAATGAGCAAGTGAAATGTGTGCAACATTTTTATTAATTCTGTGGGTGTAGCAAAATCAATCTCTCTGTATCTGGGTTATTATGTTTTTTCCTTCTAGATGTGTCTCTGAAAACCAATAACTCTGCCCTTTTCAGTGTGTACCTGGTGAAATGAAGAAGGTCCTCCAGAGCTTTTTGTCTCGTGTAACATCTCGGATCTCCTTGGTCATGTTGACAAGCCTGCCTGCCACAGGAGGGACACGACGAAAGTCCAGGATCCTACAGGTCAGAGAAACATACTCAGGGGTTAGATTTTGCCTTCAGATTACAGCTGAGCATTTCAATCTGTGAGCTGCTGCTCACCAGGAATATAGTTAGTGTAGTTTGTCCTGTTGATTTGGGCCACTCACCAACACTGTGACACGCAGCTCATGGAGGCAGTTAACATACTTTTAACCAACTGCCACAATTTACGTCAAAAATCACACTCCTTCTCAAGTCGTTATTCAGTCAAATCTGAACACACAGACTCACGTTTTTACATTCAGTGTGAAACTTTCCCCGAACATCACTATGTCCAATGTCCATCACAAACAAATGTCTATACACGCACTGAGAAATCCTAGAAAAAAACTCCAGAAGTCAGAATCATAAAGTTTTTAAGGTTTCTTCACTATCAAAGTAATCCAGTGATAGTTGTCTGTATATCCATTGCAAACAGGAACAGCTGTTAGCTATTTTGGCAGGGGAATGTAGCGATGAACGTGGATATAGATTGCATCAATGACAACATAGTCATGAACACAGAAGAGTTTGTTTCAAAATAGGACAAACTGTGTCAAAGTCATGTTTGGTATTGAACTGAATTACATGAGTCATACAAAGGGCAGAGTGAGTTTTGACTTCTGGCTGACAATAACCCTGAAAATCTTGCTTTGTTTAGACATTATAGAGCTAAGTATATAATAAACAACTGTCAGCAAAAGGTAGAAAAATGGACAGCTGACGGCAAATTCAGGCAGAGAAGAATTTCCACCCCAAATGAGACAAGAAGCCACAATCCCAGACTTAGGAGGCCAGTGCCTTATCCATTAGGCCACCGGGGCATTCTCTCATTATTGACAACTCATACTTATGTCATTTGATGTCACTGCCAACAGGGGGCACTGTGACATAAATAATAACCTGACAGTCACACGACACGGTGGTAAACCTCCCTGTGGTTTTCTATTTTACATCAATCACATTTTTTACTTTCACACAGCTTTTTGTATATTTCGAGATATTCCCAGGACATTCTGGGAACCTATATGTGTCTCAGCTGTTGTGATACTTTACTTCATCTAACAGGAAACTAACATTAGTGTCTATGTGTATCTATGTTAGATGGAGAGAGTAAGGTTTAATAAAGCTATCTTTTATTGAGAAATGCCGTGGCAGTCTTCCTGTGTGCTTTCCACATGCCTATTTTATGCATGTGTAGCCCCATGTCGTCAGTACCACCCGGCTACAACATCAGCACGGGTTCTTTAAAAATTGATACCCCCTGACAACACATAATGGCCGAGGCCTGAGGGCAAAGAGAGGCTGGAAGAGAAAGAGAGACAGAGAGGCAAGAGTGAGAGAGAGAGAAAGAAATAAAGATGCAGGGAGAACCTTGTGGAGAAGCAGGAAGAAAAAGAGAGCTTGTCGTACAAATGATGCCATCAAGTAGCGTGGTGGTGGGTGGAGTGAGACAGACGCACACAGTCATGTCTCTTTCCTCGGACACAGGATGAAGCACTGCACAGCACCGTCTGGCCTGCTGGGCCTGGGCCTGCTGCCATGCTAAAGGGAACAGCAAGGGCCGACTTTACGTCCCTTGATCACCCACCCTTTTTCTTCCATCCTTCGGTCCCTTTGATAAACCTTATTCCTACCGTGGCCATTTTAAACTTGTTTTATATTACGGGTTTAATTGAGAGGCCCCCTAAGAGCTGTGCACAAGCAACACTGGGAATCATTTCACATATTCCCTGCTTGAAAAATGTATAAAACGGCAGTGGGTTTCATGAATTTGGAGCTATATGGTTTAATATCTTAAGGTGATATTGGTCCTTGTATGTCTTTATATCTGCTGACTGCTTTCCCACCTAATACAGCAACACCAAGGGCACTTCCCATTTAAATCCAATCACATAATTAATGACGCTTATAGCAGTGTAGCCTATATAAGAAAAGACAAGTGGCTCTGTGTGTGTGTGTGTGTGTGTGTGTGTGTGTGTGCGCGTGCGCACACGCTTGTATGAATGCTGCTTTTAAAAGAGCCTGTTTGTGTCTGTGGGCCCCCTGGGAGGCAGTGTAGCCTAAGCCTCTGCACCAGCAGCAGCAGCAGCAGCAGCAGCAGCAGCTCTGTAACCAGGCTCTAATTTAGAACAGACAAAATAAGGGGAAAAAAATAAAACGCTGTTTTTGGCAAAGCCTGCCTGGCTTATATTTAGAATGGGCACAGGGCCTTTCATGCCTTTGGTTTCCTCCTCTTCCCTTTAACCCACACATATGCCGGGAGTGTGTGAGCATATTTTCGTGTGTGTGTGTGTGTGTGTGTGAGGACCAGATGTGTAGCAGACTGGTGAAGAAAGCTGCTGCTAATGCATTTGCTGCTGAACTGTGTCATTGTGCCTGAAGGAAAAGCAGATTCAACATCACTGTATTGTATGTATGTGTAAGACCTCAGTATCATCTTGTATCACCAGTATTCACTCTACAACATAAACTCTCTGCTCATAATAATGTATCAGCCACAGTAACGTCAGCTGGACTTTATTAATAGCAACGCCAGGGTTGAAACTCATCGCTTTCTCCCGTCCATCAGAAAGCCTCATGAGGTTTTCTCTTTTTATTAAAGACTCTCCAGCAGGCAGTCTGAGCAGGCCGGCCATAAAGTGTTAACCTTGTAAAGGCAGTGAAGTCAGAGAGCGTGGTGGTTAGCTAAGCAAGGAGGCTACAGTCATTGTTCAGTCAGATGCTAGCTGCGGGAGGCCGGCATTCATTCTCTATGACTCATGGCCTCTCGGAGCTCACAGCTTCTACTGTATGGGCCCGGCTCACACCGCTCACTGTGTTTGAAAAAAAAAAAAAAGAGATGAGTTTCTAAGGGAATGAAATGTACAAATAAGTGCAGAGAAAGAAATCTAGAGTACATGGAGGGTGACATGAACAGAAGAGAAATGTATGCCTGCAGTCGTGCCTCCATACAAGACACACATAGATCTGTATGGTTATACTTGTTGGTTTACAAACACATATCTTAAACATTTACTGTTAAACACAGGCACCCAGTTCTGGCCCTTCAGGTCTTGTGTTCTGCAGGCTTTTGTTCCCCTAAGCCACGGGTGGTTAATGAGCTGACACAAGGAGAGGCAAATTAGCAATCAGGGTAGAACAAAACCTGCAGGACTTTGGCTCTCAAGGATGGAAAGAGGTACTTGGGCTTGAAAGAGGTAAAGCAGGTTCAAGGAACATCGGCCCTTTTCATCATTTTAGTTGAAAACGTTCATAGTATCCAGACAGACAGATGATGTGACGGTGCAATGTCCCAAATAATACAATCACACACAGGAGGACTGGCTAATGTTGACTCACCTGTCCAGATGAAAGGCAGCAATCTCAGCGTTGTGTCTTTCAAAGTCAGAGAAATAGAAGAAGTCTGGTGGGGTCTCCTGCTCCCGGGTCTGCCTGCAGAGGCACAAAGACAAAGGCTTAGAGGTCAGGTATAACTGTCATGTAAAGCTGAGATTTTGAGAGTCAGCAATATGCAAATGCTATTGGTGAACTATTTTTGTTTGACAAATTATTTACATGATTAAATGATTAATTGTTTCATCGTCATATTACGTGACATAATATTTGGGTCTGGATTTCACAAAGCAAAACAGGTTTGGATTCAAATCAATCCATGTCTTATTTAGACGTCTGCAACATCTATATCTCACACCAGAGGAGACCGGTTAACAAAACACTTTGGCTTTACACCTGTGTACTAACACTGCAAACAGCATTTGTGAGCAATAACCAAGGCACAATAAACTAGTGTCTTTGCCTTACAAAGAGCCCCTCGCCAGAGTTACTGTGGGTGTATTGTGGGGAATGAAGAAGCAGGGACAATTGAAGGTCAGAGACTTCCTCCTGAAGCATCCATTCCTGTTCTCGATCTGTACCTATTTCTGTCTGGCTCTGATCCTTCCCCAAAAAACTGCTTTCCACACACATTCTGCCTTAAAGCTCTTACTGGAGGGAAAAGAGGCTCTTAAAGGCTTAAATCCCAGAGCTGATGGAACACGGGCCAGAATGGGGCAGGACAGACAGGACGGCCAGGGTAAAGAGGGTGAGGTCAAAGGAAGTGTAGGTGAAAAGACTCCTGGAGAAGGTGCTGGGTATAGAAAATATGTTAATGTCTTTGAAAAATACAAGGACAGCAGTGCAGTCCATCATCAAAATGCAATCCTTCCACAGAGGAGCTGCATATTTGAGTTATTTTTCCTTTTATACACGCTGCCTTCTCTTTGCTTTTTTATTGACAACAGTAAATACTTTCCAGGAAGGCAGCTGACTGTAATGATTTGGACTGCAGCCTCTGCCATTTCTGCTTCAGCTCGTTGAGGGAGGATAAGAAGAATGGAAACTATCTTGGCAACTTCTCTTTCTCTACTTCTCTCTCTATTCCCTCCGGATGCCTCGCTGTGTTTATTTCGCTCAAAATCCTCTATCTCACCTCCTCCGCTTCTCCGCTCTCCCTCACGCAGAACTGTTTTCTCTGCTTTTCTCTGTGTGTCCCTGGCTTAATACTTTATATCTGTCTGCCTCTCTCTTTCTCACTCTCCGTTCCATCCGCCGCACCCTTCTTCAGCTGGCTGGCTGATTGTAACTCCACAGCTGTGTGGCTGACATATGCACCAGTCATTAACTAACCCAACATGGAGCCCAGAAACACACTCATCCACTAAATATTCCTCAATTTCCTCCTCTCTTTATTGCTCTCAATCTGTCTTTCTCCAGCCTCTCTGTCCCTGCATCATGCCAGACAGTTTGACAGAAGTAAACAGATAATCAAAATGTGTTTTAGCTCCCTTTTTCACCGAAGACTGCTTTGATCAGCATGAGATTTAACATATGCAGTATGTCATGGTCCCTCCTTTCTACATTTCTCAGTCTCAGTTTCCTTGCTTCTCCTCTCTCATGTTCATCCCTCACTAGCGTTTGGCTGTTCAGGCGCTGCCAGAAAAGGCAGAGCGCTGGCTGTTGATTGTATCGTTCTCTTCTTTTGGATGGCCTTGCTTCAGGGACACAGCTCTCGCTCTACATCAAGGAAAAATGATACTGACTTTGAAAGCGGAGAGCAGTGTCTATTTACACCAGTGCTGCTCAGCGACTGCAACAGACCCATATCATTCAGTCCAGCATACGAAGGGACCACAACTGTTTTATCGAAGGGGACACTTGTGCCAAGTCAGGTCCTGGATTTATTTGTCAGGAAAATCTGTTTTGAGCGAATAAATAAGTGATGTTTTATGGAGACAATAATATTCAAAGTTTGGGATAAACTTGTGTTTTGGATGCAAAGTGACAATATGTTTAAGAAGCTCTCTCCACTCTACATTGAGAAATGCTGATCTGTTCTTGTATATGTCCAGGTGACAATGGATGGCCGATGGCAACTTTAAAACAATACACACATTTTGGGAAGTACACTTCTCTCTCTTTCTTGTCGAGAGTGAGAGTAGAAGGTTGATACATGTCATGTCTGTACGCTAAATATGAAGCAACTGTCAGTTAGCTTAGCTTAGCATAAAGACTGGAAACAGGGGTAAACACAGTATCTTGTTCTGTTCAAATGTAGCAACACCTATAAAACTCACAAATTAACGTGTTATATCTTGTTTGTTTAATCCATCAAAACTCAAGTGTAAAAACGACTCATTTAGCCAGTCAATTTGGTGACTAAGCGCTTTCTCAACATCCCCTCAGTGACATCCTAGATTTACTAGAGCACCCTAAAAAGCACAATAACTACATTTCTACATGTTAGTATACCTACTAATAGCCACAAATCATGTCTTTTTTTATCCACAATCACACTGATAGGAATCGATTATGGAAATTCATAAAAAAAATTTAACATGCGACTCAACAAAATTAGTAAATTATATAAGATTTTATGGGAGGTTATGTATCTGACTATTTCTTAGTCAAGCGTGGGGAATTCCTAGAGTCTCTCCTTCAGGCAGAGCCAGACTAGCTGTTTCCCCATTTCCACTCTATACTAAGCTAAGCTAATTGCTGGCTGTAGCTTCGTATTTAAGAGTGGTATCGATCTTCTCATTTCAGCAAGAAAGTGAATAGGTGTGAATAGGAAATGTCAAACTAAACCATCCCTTGGCTAATTTCAAGCACTGCCTGACATGAACATGTATTGTACAATGAAGATAATTCATTCACATTCACAAGAAAAAAACTTGCAGTTGCATTTAAGTACCAGTGGAGTTAACTAACTTGCCAGTATTTGACTTTGCTGACTGCACAGGAGCCATGGAGTTTTCTTGGAGGATAAGCTTGAACAAACATTCTAGTGCAATGATTCATGGTCATTTGACCTTAAAGAAATCCACAAGCATACCTCACACAGTCCTACTACATTGCTGTCTCTATAGGGGAAGACACCACAAAAAGGTCCTGTATTCATGCTTTTAGTCTCCTATATGCACCGAAACACAACTTGATGAGTTGTACATGTTTCATGTCGCTGCTTGCATGTTAATAGGATTAAACAGCATGTGAATACAAGCATGTGTTTGCATTTGAGACAAATTTCTCTGCCTGTGGCCCGGCGTGAGATGTGGCTGCACTGATGCTCCCCTCTCACTGAATGCAAGCCAGGAAGCAGGAAGGCTGGATAATTACTGTGCTCCACATCCAATTCAAATGTCAATAAAGTTTTTTAGAGCATGGCATGATGCCTCTTACTGACCGGGAGAGAGGACAAGTGAAGAGGGAGGAAGGAGTAAAGAAAGGAAACAGTGACAAAGGCACTGGAGGCAAAATAGGGAGTATAACCAGGGACAATGTAGAGGACAAATTACTGTAGATGTCTCTTAGTGTTCTTTGAACTAACAAATATGCAGCTGTTACGCGTTACATAACATCATGTTTGAATCCTCAAACAGTGACACCTGTGTTCACGCAAATTAGAGTGTGTTCTGATCAAGCAAACTATTAGGTGCATGTTGTTTGGAGGAAGCTCCACCATCAACGTAAGGCAGGGGAAACATACATAAATGCATGACCACATAATAAAGTCTATAAATGTTTGAGCACACAGTATGCACTGAGCTCAGAGAAAACAGAGAGGAGGGCAGAGATGTTGGTTGCTCAAGAGCTACTCGTCCCTTTAACTTTGGACTGCCTGGTTGAGCGTAACCTTTAAAATATTTACAAATCCACAGCAGGATTTACGCTGAATGATAAGTAGATATCTTGCACCAAGCTGCCAGAGGAAGCGTATATTTTTTTCCTCCTCAGCAAGGCATAGTAGAGCTGCCAAATGCTGCTCTGTAAGGACAGCAGAAACAGTGTATTTTTAAGTAGGATGTGGTGGCGCCACTATAGCAGCCTGTCTACACCGACATCAGATCCTTTATCATCAGCAGCAGGTGAGACATACTGAGCCGAGCATGCCCAGTGTGACCCTGGCCTTGCTGTAAACACATAGTTTACACTAGGTGGCCAGACAGTTTCTTGGCTCCACTCCCCGCTCTATGCTCCAAGGGGCCCCGGCAGCCAGTGGGGCCGCGGAGGTCTGGCAGCCAACACACAGCAGTGTGAGAATATAAAGGTGAATGAGAGCGCTGCATCTGGAAAATCTACCTGTGCATACAGCACATAGCTGACCTCTGCAACATCAGCAGGAGAGAGAGAGAGGGGAAGGAGGGAGGATAAGGATGAAGCATTTCCTTTTCCCCTGCTATTGACATCAAGTCAGAAAAGGGTATTTTGCCTCAATTACATTCAGTCCAAATAAAATCTGGTGTTGGTCACTTTCCTGCCTTCACCAATCACAGGTAAATATGCAGCATAAGTATGCTGTGTGCAGTTTGCTGATACTCTGTTGCAGGATTTCTAGGTTTCAAGTTCAGTCACTCCAGTGATTTAGTATTGCTTTTCCACGGAGCTGGGAGGCTTGCAAAAAACAGATTAAACAAAGAATTCAATGTAATAACATCTTTTATTAAACAACCCATGTCTTTCAAAATCCACGTTGCTGTTTTTTCACAGGCTTTCTGGAATGGAGTTCTCCTTTAACTCTCCCTGCTTAGAGTAATTGCAGCCATCAGGTGAAGTTAAGTAGCATAGCGACTTTTTCACCTTGCTGGGTGTTAACACACAGCATATTACATGTTTAACAAAATATCCAAATATGTACAAAATGTTTCTTTAGTTGCACACTTCTGGGTTCTCACATCCCAAATCGATTCATTCCTTTTCTTTTTAAAGACACCAGTGTTGCATCCCTGTGGCTACATGTTATTCATTAATCAAAAGTTGTGATAGCTCAGCATTATGCATGAAGCATCTCACTGTGAATTCCTTCCACACAACTGAATGCACAGTGGGCTTTATTTTCTTTCTATTTTATGTTTTTCATGGTCCACCCTGCTCACTTTTAAACAGTCCTTGCTCACGCTCCAGTTTCCACCTCCAGGATTCTCTTTTATCTGAAACTGAGCTGATTTAAAGAAACATCATCAAAATGTTGTTTCCTCTGACTTTGCAAAAATGAACATCTTATCCAGGGTAATACCCAAAGTAGCAGCGTGTTAGAGTGCATTTGGGCGCAACATGGAGAGGATGTTTTATGTAGTTTCAAAGTCAAACTGCCAATCGATCACCATAAGCCTACAGCAATGGTCCTAGGCCACAGCATACAGGGGAAGCAGAACAGAGGAGTAAAAAGATATGCTGCAAAATATAAAAGGACAAGGGCATCTTCCAGCCCCAGTGGGTTCCCACCAAAGGGCTGACTCCACACACTTGTCATACATCATTCGTCAAACCCATGGGCACAGCAAAGTGAGAGCACACTCACACACACACACACGCACACACACGCACACACACACACACACACACACACACACACACACACACACACACACACACACAC
>JAPMOB010132748.1:0-17425 GCA_029875015.1 Lepomis gibbosus | reverse complement strand
CTAACTACTATGTATAACGTAACGTATTATTTTGCTAGCTAACTCCTCTCTCGCTCTCTCTTCCGGATTTTTCTGCAACCGTGTTGCGCGCGCATCCCGAATGTTTACAAACATATAATTGGCCGCGAGGCTAGTGAAGGAGCTCAGATTGGGAATGTTTTTTTTTTCACTCCGCCCGGGCCCGGAGTGTTATTATTTTTTAATAACGCAGGTTAAAATACGGGAGATTTACGGGAAAATAGGCTACTAATACGGGAGGACGGCGGGAAAAAGGGTAAAATACGGGACTTTCCCGGCCAAAACGGGATACTTGACAGGTATGCAATTCATATAAAAAAAAACAATTTATAATGGTTTAAAAGAGCTTAGATTGTTAAACCTCAAAATTATGTTTGGATGTTTAGACAGGCTTGGGGGTGTTCTGTGGGAGTGGGAGGCGCTAGTGTCGACTACAAGAACCTAGAACCTGCTCTAGATTGCATGTAGAGTGAATATGTACTCTGACAAATGCACTGATCGGAAAACCTACTGGGATAGGAAAAAATTAAGATGTGTGGACTGTCCTCTATTGCCAGGTAGGTCATTGTTATCCTATTATTAGGCCTATGTTATTATGATATTGTATTATTTTAAATGATATAATATTTTTGTTTTCGACACTATAGGACATGAAGTTACCCCCAACTGTGGATATGATGATAAGGGAGGGAGGCACGAAGTCCCCCATAATCCATGCGAAGCTGGTCATTTTAATGATGGCAGCAGGGCATATTGTCAAGCTTGTTCCTCATGTCCCCCCGGCTATGACATTGTGAGCCCCTGCAGCTCAACTGCCGACACCCAGTGCCGAGAAACAAGGTAAGAAAGCACACCGATTTGTCAGCCAAGTAAGGTCAGCTTATCTTAAACGCTAGCCTTTTCGAACCGCGACCATCCAAAAATTTCGGGGACATTTAAAGATCTCGCACTCTGTGCGCCGTGAAGTTGGAAAACTGTTGTCGGCATAACGTCGCCTCTTGTTGGTTTGTCTATATTGCAAAGTCGTAGGCTATTAGAAGTAGGGAGGCTAACAAAGTAAAAGCCCTCATAGTAGCTCTTTCCCCCCCCTCTCTCATGCTTTTCTGCAGAAACGGGAGGACCACCGTGAGTATGGCCCCAAGCATTAGGCTATGTAACATTATTTCAATGGTGTTTTGAACTATTAACTGCGTTTCTTTCTCCTCAGGAAACATCCCGAATTGTTTCAGCAACTTTCAGCACGGCATCAAAGGTAATTCTAAAAAAACAATCGCCCTACACAGGAAATTATAAGCCCACGTTATGGCTCTTAACCCACTTGTAATTTCCCCGGTATTTCATTAAGTACCTTTTTTAATTATAGGCATAGGCTATCTATTATTATTCTATAGAAATATTTCAGAAAGCTTATTAGCCTGTTCCCGCGACCCTGTAGGCAGGGTAAGCAGTTGACGATAGATGGATGGATGGATGAATTAGCCTGTATTATAAAATAATTTAAATCACTCTCAGAAATCATAGGCTACTTTTAATTCATCACCAGCCTTTAGTCTTGTCATCCATTCACAGTTGTTCTACAAAAACCGCCATTTAAAAAAAAGGCTACTGGTAGAAAAATATGAAGCAATAACTCAAAGTAATTTTTGATTTTTTCCATTTCAGATTCGGCCAATCCAAGGATCCACCTTAACACCCAATGCAACATCTACGCCTATTACACCACGTCCCCCCACCCCAAGTCATGCAGGCCTATATTGTAAGTAAAACCTACACTGGCTTATGGAACAAGAAGACATAGTTCATAGTCTAAATTTAACTTGACCTTTATTTTTTTTACAGGGGCAGTACCATTAGTTATCCTACTTTCCACCATGCTTGTTGCTTGTGTAATCTACATGAAGCGGAAAAGAGGTTTGTGTATCATGAAAGTAGACACACAGATGTGAGCATAAAGGTGAATTCTTGTGGTGTTTTTTTTATAGAGGAAGGTTAAATATCCTCAAACATAGCTTATGGGTTGTTCTGACATAGATTATAACTGTGTGTCTCTCATGCTTGGGTTCAACACAGGTCAGCACACAATATGTTATAACCGAAGATCATCATGCAACAGTGAGGGGTTCTCTCCCCTTTCTACTGCATCTAACAGCGATCTGGATTGCATTCTTCGTGAGTGGAAATGACATGACACAGTTGTCTTTAAATGCCATATAGCCTATAGTCACACATTTGAGTCAGTTTCTGATTTCAGTTTCAGTATAGGTTTTACACTTCCTTTTTCATGCCTAAAAGTCTTTAAGTCTTTTAAGTTGTTTTTCTTCAACTGCTTCAGTCTGTAAAATGCTGTTTCTCATAGCCTATACTGGAGGAGTGACAATGAACCCAGGAGGGCCTGACACTGAACAGCAGCCAACGCAAACTGGCTGCAGTCCGGTGTATTAGCCTACATGCACAAATGATTGCAGTTTTTCCAAAGATATAGTTGTTCCAAGTGTTGTTGCCTTAACTGACTGTGAAAAAACAGACCAAAGAATGTATTTGCCTCTTTTTCCACATCTTTCCTTTGTAGGGCCTCACATCCTGTCGGCGCCTTTACAGACAGTGCTGGATAATCTGGATGTTTTGGAGGAGCTGGTGATTTTGTTGGATCCAGAAAGCCATGGACGAAAGAACACCAAACATCTGGCCTCTCATTGCTCCTTCCCATCGACCTGGATCACTTACACATACTCTATGAAGGATAGCAAGAGCCCTCTGAAAGCTGTGTTGGAGGGGGTCAACAGCAGGCACCCTGACTGGACAGTAGGTCACCTGGCTAAGCTTCTCAGACATATGGAACGCAATGATGCTATCGCTGTTCTCGCCAAACTCACACTGAAGGACACTGACAAATAGCACTCCTATTAATCCCCCTGTCTGGGGCACTTGCAGTGCCCAGGCGTTTACTTTTTTTGCCATATTTCACGGACTGGTGAAGTAGGCTAATCATCCGTCAAAAACTGATGTTTGGTAGGCCTATGTCTAATATCTTTGTTTATATTTGTAAAACGGCCTGCAGCCTTTAATTAACCTGACTTACAGACGACTTAGACATAAAATTAAGAAGATTTTGCAATTACCCTTATGACTCTGCATTATTTTAATTGCTGTGTAGGCCTACCAACCAATCCAGTTCTTTTTACCTGTTAAAATACCTTTAAATGGCCAATACAACCCATACTTGCCAGAAAGAGAATGAAGAGACTGGGCGATACAGCTCCAGAAGATGGAAATCACTTTTCAGCGGATGATCACTTTTCGGCACACCTGATATCTCTGTGTCTGCTGCTTTAATGACCATTCCTTTCAATTTGACAAGAGCTGCCAGTAAAAGCCTTTTTTGTGCCTGCCTTTGTGAACATGTGTATATTCTCATCTGTCTGCACATTATCGTTTTTTTATATATACTTCACATTATGCTGACCTTTAATAAAAAATGAAATTTTTTCAAACATCTTAACATCTTTATTAAGCAAATAACATTATAAATAAAAAAGTGCATAGAAAAATTAAACAGGTTTAGAAATATGTATACAAATATTTACAAACTCAAGGTTTATTTGTACATGGTAACAAAGACGTACTTTAAAGATCACATATGTTCTCATTTTTATGTCTTTTACACTTATTTTAAAATAACCCTACTATATATATATTTATATATATGTGTGTATATATAACATACAGCTTTCTTAACAGATTCTGGGAGAGATGTCATGATAACTTAAGGTTTTGACTAGTGCTTTGCATCCTTCATCGCAAACCCGCACACAATGACAGACAGACTCACCCATAATCACACACTTGCACACATACACACCAGCTCTGCAGGCCATTAAAACCAAGCTCTCTCTTAAATTATCATCCTCTCTTTTTGCATCAGTATTCCCAAACATCTGTATAAACAGCTGAGGTAGAATCCTTGCAAGGAGTTGGAGTGACTCTGCTCTAGTTGTCAGCTAGGTGATTAACAAACCTGGGCTCCATCCCAGTGATTGGACATGCAGAAAGGAAAGGGAGTTAAGATCTAAACAAAACATGATGGACATTTGCTCATATATGGTCGAAGAGAAAGGGGTGAAAAACAAGACAAGAAAAAAAGATGATCATGGGCTTGGGGAGGCAAACAGTGCTCACTTTACTCCTCTGGCTGATTCTAAGACCGTCAGTAATCTACCATAACAAAAAAACAAAATAAAAAGGATTCTTTAAAAATACCTGCTTTAGAACAATTTCTGTCATAAAGGCTTAAATGCATGACACAACTGCCCCAAAAGAAAATTCAAGTAAATTAGTGAAACAAAGGACATAATTTGTAAACAAAAAACAAAATACAAAAGGGGGGAGACCTCCTTATACACTAGACCGCCACCGTTTATACAAAGCACAAGTTTTTTATCATTAAAAAAATATAAATCAAAACATGAATAAATATAACCAATTTGAACAGTGTGTAAATTTGATTAGCCTCATCAATGACAGCACTGAACATCGACTAAGAACAACATTAAACATTATTTTAACGGTGCATTTTCTCAGCGCTATTTTTAGACTGAATGGTTTCTGCAACAGCAACATCTAGAAAGTCAGTTCTCAACAAGTTTCGTGCAGGAGCTGAATACACACACACACACATACCCACCCACTCAGTGGCAATGCTATATACCAGTGTTCTCCCTGATCAAGAGATAAACTGTAGCAGGTTTGATGAAGATAATTTGTGGGTTTGATGGTTATTCATGTGCAATCGTAGGGCAGCAAAGTCTTATTGCAATAGGTAATGAGCATCTGCCATGAGAGTAATAAAATATAGATTTAAAAAACAGATATTCACCACAACTCTTCACTTTTGGCTTGGGTAGTGTTTGCTACATACACTGTACATCAAGAAAAGAAACGTGTCTTAAAGACACACTGTCTTTCTTTTTATATGTATGAGTAATAAGTATGACACTTTGTCACTGACTGAAACTGTTGGCAATGATGTATTTTTGAAACTCACCACAGGAAGAAAGTGGGTGAAAAACAGCAGATTCATAGTATGAGACTTAGCAGACACTTTATGTTTCAGCGACATTAAGAGGACTGCTTGAGTGCATAAATTTAAGATAAATGGTCTCAGCAGGGTGAATAAACAGCTAAACACTTCCTGATTTGCAGGACATCTCAGTCCAACTAAAGACTTAAAAGACCTTTCAAAGCTTAGCACCATGGTTGTTTTGTTATTCATGAAAAATATAAGTCTAAAAAGAACAAATATTAACAATGTGAGAAGTGTTAAATGTAAGATAAAACACACAAATAAAGGTTTGGGTGAATGTATGGCTCAAGAACTGACTTCACCACTGCACGGATGGGGGTCTAATGTTCCCACCACCGAAGGATGGAGCAATCATGATTACAATAGGTGTACATAGACAGACACCCCCACCCGGAAATGAATAAAACATAAGGAGTCTCTCAAAGCCTAGCTATAGGTTTTCAGTAATGATTCAAACAGATAAGGCTTGACGTGTGGTATAAAAGAAACTCTGTTGGTGTAATCCATACGGAACCAGGAACACCCCTGACATTTTAAATAACTTGTTTAAGTGACCTGTTGCCATGAACACCAAAGCCACTTCCTCCACAATATTATCTATGTGGTGATGTTGCTGTGCCAACTGTACAGCTGCTAACTCTTCACAAGTACAAGTACCTTGTGAACACACATAGGCAAGAAACCTTTACAAACGTTAACATATTTCCTATGCAGGTTCTCCTCTTCTTCAACTCCAATCCATAAAATATCCATATATCACTTCTGAATAGCCAAATATTCCTGACGGGTCTGATAGTGGCTACTTCCCCCTGCTGGGCAGACTATCCACTGCCTCCCCAAGCCCAATCCAGTGCCACCTTAATTTAAGGCTTACTAGTAAACAGGATCCTCCCCCTTTTCATACAAGGGACGTCTCAGTTGAGGAAACGCCGACATCGCCGGGCCCCACAGTTACAGTTGAGTTTGTTGCTGGCGTCTTCGATGGGGAACTTGTAATCATAGGTGAGTTCCTCCCCTCTGTAGATCTTCCGAAGCGCAAAGATGACAATATGCTTCCGGCCTTCCACGTTTATCACACGCGAGTAGCAGTTAGGTTCACAGGAGTGGTTGATGAATCTTGCCGCGTTGCCATGCATGGTGGCATCCACCACATCAAAGTCATCGATGCGGAACATGTAACAGCCAATGCCCTGCAAAGGCAAAAAAGGAAAGCGATTGATACATCCCTATAATCTTTGTCAACTTTAACCCACAATCTTTGAAGTGACATACATTACAACGAAACTGATCAAATGAATAGATAGCCGACCCACCTTGCCGTCGTAGTACTTCTCCCTTTTGTCAGTGAGCACTGAGCGAATGACGATGCCTGCATATTCAATAACCATCTCCCCTGCTTCAATGTTCCTCTTGCAGAAAAGACCACGTCCATGTATAGCAGACCTGCAAAAGACGCAGAAAGGTCAGCATAAATTAGGATGACATTTAAGATGACATTTACAGGCATGCTCAAGAAGCCAACAGTCATCATGTGTCAACTGTGTATTTGTATGCCGATGTGTATACGTAAGCCAATTTCTGGACATGAATTTCCCAAAGTCCCCTTAACCAGAACATTTAGTACTAATATGAGACATTTCAGGAAATGAGAGTGCGGAAAAAAGCATTCTCACATGTCAACAGTTTTTTTACTTATCAAAGACACTATGGGTTTTTCTTTTAACTGTAGTTTTTTACCATTAAACTGCAACATCTGGGCAACAGCTGTTGCAAGAAAATCTCGTAAGCCTCAAATGTTAGAGGCTACTCTGTGTCAAATGGCTTAGCTATGCTGTAACCATTATTTTCACTGGTTATAAACTTGTCTGATGAAATAGTTAGGAATTTCAATGTTTTAGTGAGATTCCCTGGTCTGACTATCCATACTGGCACACAGCCTACATAGATGTTCAGTTATTTACAGAACTATTTTTGTAGTACATTCCTTTAAAGTTACAAATTTTAAACAATGTTCCCCAAATTGTTACAAATCACATTTGGACAACCCTACAAAATGTTGGTCATTACGAAACATTAGTAATGTTTAGTCAATGTTTGTTAGTCAGAGTCCAGACTAAGTACAAGTCATCAAAGAGGCAATATTCCCGGGAAAGTTTGAGGCTGTTTCCAAAAATCAGGGTGGTCACCAGCATGACTACATTAATGTGTCATCTGATGCTGACCAAGAACTGACCAGACCGCTTTCATAATGCTTTTTGGTCTCTGTGGGTTCAGAGTATTAAAGTATTTAATATAAATATAAAGTATTTTTCCTTTCCCTTTATTACATTCTGGTTCTGTCGTAGCCACAGGGTACCTGAAAGTGAGCACTTTATTGACAAGACAGCATCTTGTTTGAGTAACTTTGGGCACTACCTTCTCAAAAACCAAACAAAAATATGCTTTGCTATTTCATTGTTCCCACCCAAAAGGTTACAAACCAACATTGTTGTCTCCAGGTGGCCCTACAACATGATAACCCAATATTTTTTAAAGCATTACATATAATTCTTTATTTATTTTGCAAATGTAGTTCTTCTGCTGACCTGTACACGCCTACAGCCTCCTTGGATGTCCTTTCCAGATGTCTGAAGCGCATGGCCATGGGCAATTCCAAACTAGTAGCCCGTCTAACAAGAAGAGCAGACAATAATTCCCCACAAACATCCATAAACAATAATTTTGTAATTTTTAGAAAAGCAAAATGGTGTAAATATTCAAACATATGTGGACAGCATTTAGCCTTTAATCTAAAAGGTTACCATTATTACAGTTACAATACCAAGTTGCAGCCAAAACAAGTCAAGGCAACTTATAAACTTAGCTAAACATTTGAGAGAAACTTCTCCATTTTAAAATGAAACGGCACAAAGCTTGTGAAAGTTGTTTAGACTACATTTAAACCCAGAAGTAATCTACAGCTAAATGGGTGAAGCCTGACCTTGTAGACTTCAAAAGGACCTCATCTTCCTCGTCATCATAAGGCCCAATGTCAGGAAGCTGTCTATGCTGAGAAGCCAGGAAGTTAAACATGTCAAATGTGGACTTCCTGCAAAAAAAAAAGAAAAGTATATCAGGCCTAGGTGAGTACAAACATTCTCATTTGTAATGCTAGCTCAACTGTACACTGTTTAACACTGTTTACTGTCTATTGTCTGTGTGTTTCCAAATGTGAGGGTGTCACTTCAAAGACACATTTATCTACAGGTACAAATGAAGCAACCTAAACCTGACCCTGAACCTGTACTCTTACTCCACCCAAATTTAGAAATAAGGACTAGAATAGATTCAAATAACAAATCAAGATCAATTAGAAGAACTGATCAGTGACTCAAAACTAGGGTGCTAGAACAACGTGATAGGCTTATGGTTCATTGCTGTGAGAGTTTTTATCAAGTAACAGTAATTGGTACATACCTGAGGTACAGCTCAGAGCGGGCACAGCCACTGGGATTAACAGGAAGGTCGTCCTCCTGGCTGAACTGTTTGAAGAAACGGAAGGCATGGCGTTGACAACGGTGGGCTCCTTGAAGTTGCTCCAGCAAGAACACCACTGCATCATGGACCAGACCCAGCATATGGGCACCAGTGATCCTCTGAAAGGTCAGAGGCCTCAACCTTGCAATAGCTCGTGCCTCCTGCACCCCGTCTATGACTGCTTTCCAAGCCACTGAAGGGAGAATTGAGTCATTAAGTGAATGCAATGAACATAAATGGTTACAGAATTACTATGTTAAAAAACTAGTTTCATTATTTTGAGAACATGTTAGATAATTCGAAGGTGTTTGAGGGAAATACTTCTTTTTCATTATTAACCTTACCCTCAATACTGTCTGCCTCTATGCTGAAACCATCATCGCTGGTTATCTCAAATCTTAAGTGTGGCTGGTCTCTGTTAGTTGGAAATTCCTCATCCTCGTCAGACAGTGGTGGTTCATCATCTGAGGTGGAGGCGGCACCTAAGAAAACACAATTTATACAGTCAGTCTTTTCACACACTAAAAGTAAACTCAGGAATGATTCAGAGCAGTTCTGGCTCAAAATTACCAGAGTATTTCTTCCAGTCGGTCAGTGTGTTGTGTCCCACTGGTTCCCAAGCATGCTGTTTGCCTTGTTCGCCCCGAGACATATAATCCCAAGGCTCTGATCTGAGAAAGTACAAACGTTTTTAAACACATGTTTTTAAAACACAAAACATTTCACATATATTTATTATTTTATCTGAAAATTACTTTTGCTTTGCAAAACATCTTCCATTGTTAACCGAATGCACTCAATAAAGCAGTCCTCCTATGTAACATACTGTTTCCAGAAGCCACAACGGGAACACTAAAGCTGTAATCCAAAAATATGGAATTCATACAGCAGGGAAAAGTAAGTTCTACATGGCTTCATTCAAATCACTGAGAAAAATAGGTTAATTGTTTATCAATCGTTTATCAAAATAATTTTATAATAATAATGGACTTGTGATTAATCCAATCTTACCCTGAGCTTTCAGAATCGCTTATATGCTCCTCTTTCACCTCATCCAGGTTCAGCACTCCTTTCACTGTCGGGGTCTTGATGCGGACTCCTGAAGCCCTGCTGGAGATGCTCGCAAAGGTAGCTCTGCTGCGCTCCTCTTCCTCAGCGATTGGTTCTGGCTGTAGGAAGTCAACTTTAGACTTCTTTGTGACAATGCGGTCTGAAAGCGAAGAAACCCTCTTCATGCGGACGTGGGTGCGAGGGCGGGGGGCAGGAGCCGGTGTCGGCGTTGGTGATTCTGAGTGAGGCGATACTGGAGGCTCCGGTTCAATTAATAGGCCAGGCGGCAAAACCAGTGAGGAAGGGCTAAGTGTTCGAAGCCCACTCCACTTGGGTGTGTAGTTACTCGCCATAGCTTGATTGATAATTGCTTGAGCACTTTCAGCAGGAGTCATGGGAGGATTCTCAGTTGACAGAAGTGGCTGCTCTGAGGCCTTGGAGGATTTGGATTTTCTTGATGCATTCGATTCCTTCTTTTTCTTTGTTTTTTTCAATTCTGGAACGGTTTCCTCTTGTGACATTTTTGTAGTCTTCCTTGGCTTCTTCATGTTAACTGACGCAACTGCACCATTGCTATTGTGAGCAAGCAGCTGTGTAATTGTAGTTGGATTCTGAGCTGTAGGTGTAACCGATAGAGGAACTGCTGGTGCCATGTTGGCCACGGGTGTTGGAGCAGTCAAATTACCAGCTGCTGCTAGTGTGGCTGACAGTGCATTGCTTTGCAAAAGGCTGGCGATCTGAGTGACACAGTTGTAGGAAGAAGAGTTGGGAGTGGGAAGCTGGAAGGTGTTGCTTTCCGGGTTTTTCACGAAGATCTGCCCAAGGCGGTTCACAAGCAGGACATGTGGTGTAGGATCCACATTAGGACCTCCCACCTCCTTCACAGTAAGAATAGCATGTCCAGGTAAAGCCTGGGGAACCACTGGCTGTTGAGCTTCCAACGCTGGCCTGGGCGTAGAAAAGTTGATGGAGATTGTGTGACCAGACGTAGCTTCCTTCTGCAGAGATGAAGAGCTGTAACCATTTAAGATGACAGGGGCTGAGGTGGTTTGGACTGGTGTTGTAGCTGAACACTGTGTTGAAAGTCCAGAGAGAGAAGTTATTGCTGCTGAGGAAGAAACAATGGTGACAGCTGTAGATCCCAATGGCTGTGTTTGTGTGGCGTAGACTGGTAGAGTGACAGCTCCGCAAGTTCCTGCTGGGGTACAAGTGCCTGACGTAGCTGATAACACTGGGTCATTCTGAGGGGCAATATTGAACAGTGTTTGGGTCATGTCTACTACAGTATTAAGGGGGGTTAGTTTAGTAGACAAAGGTTCCATAGATGGGAAGGTTGTTGACTCTTGTGAGGTTACCGGCTGAAGAGTGATACTCGTAAGAGGAGGCTGACTGAAACTTGGTAAACAGGAATACATCTGCAGAGAGTCCACAAGGCCTTGACAGGGGGTTTGTACATCTGTAGACATTAAAGTGGAGGGCTGATAATGATCCAGCAGGGCACACTGACTGTTATCAGCAGAATTTGCTAGTGGGTGTTCCATCGTGTTAGCTGTTAAGTGGTTCATTAACACAGCAGTGCCCTCGGTGGAGGATACAAAGTGGCTGCCGCCAGGCTCAGAGTTCAGCAGTTTACAAGCTTCAGACTGGAGGCTCTCAAGGGATGTGCCTTCTAGCAAAGGAACCATCTCAGTTAAATGTGGACTAGTGTCACATCTCTCAAGAACAAGAGGTGTTCCAGAGGGAAACCCTAAACTGGAACCCTGGAGTAAGTCCTCTGAATATGAGGTCTCAGGCACCTTTGTGAGTAAGTTAGGCAGGGTTTCATTAACTGGAGTAGGAAGCACTGTCTCCTGATTTACTAACGGAGTGTCAGAGTTTTGTTCTTTGAGTGAAGGGTTTCTGGAAATGTGTGGTGAAACATCAGATGGTTTAGGTGGATCCTGAGGTGAACTATCTGTAGGTCTTTTGCTGGCAACTGAGATGGTGACTGATGACGAATCTGTGTGCTTATCACTGGATGACTCTTCATGCAAAACACTCTTTGTGACGTTTGTGGTTTCTGATTCGGTTACACTTTTTTTATTAAGGTTTTTGACTTGCATCAGAGCTTGACTAGAACCCTGAACTTTCTGAGCATCATCATTGGTTGCTATGCTTGCATCACTCTCTGTACCATCATCTACACCATCCAGCTGAGCCATAGGCCGTGAGGAAGGGGAGGAGGGAGACTTGGAATGATCTTTTGATCCAGGACAACTGACTATAGTCCGCGAGAAGTCAAAATAATGCTCCATATCATCATCAGAGGAGGTGTTGCCTAAGTCATCCCCGGCTGAGGCTGCAGACCGTGGTAAGCTGGCAACGAGAGCCTTCCGCTTGTGTACCTCTTGGGTTCTTCCCCAAAATTCTTCTTGATCATCCCCTTCCACCACTATTTGCCCCCCACAGTTCATCGCTACACCTTCATTCAGGAGCGTCTCATCAATGTCCAGCTCTGTCCTCATTTCTTGGCCCAGACTCAAGCTGGGATCCTTGTGGAATGAACCGTAGGGAAATTCTTCTTCAACCTTCTGTTGGTCTAAAACCCCCTGTGGTGATGTACCATTTGCTGGAGAGACATCTTCAGGTTCTGGCGATGCTAAGAAGTTATGTGGCACCTCCACTGAGTCTGGCTGGCTCAGATCAAATGACAATCGACTTCTGGGTAGATGCTGTAAGGATGGGGAGAAAGACAGGCTTGGGGAGGGAAAGCTGCTTGCACTGTCCTGCCAGGTCGACTGAGGAAAGAAAGCCGAGGTACAATGGGTCATTGTGTTCCCAGGGCATCGGACCGAGGATGTACTTCTACCTACAACTGGGCGGGATGAAGGAGAATTTATCAGGTTGTCAGTAGCACCAAGTGGGAACAGTGGGGAAGTGGGAAGAGAAGACTTTCCAGCACGCAGGGTGATTGGTCCAGGCGGGGGGCCCAGAGGGGAGGACATGTGACTTCGGGGACCTGTTGTGTGCGAGTGTGGGCTGTGGCGACGAACCCTTCGAGTCTCCTCCAGATCACTTATGGTTAATATGTGGTGGGGCTTCAACTGGGTTAGTCCTAAGAAGAAATCAGATCCGCAGCTTGAGATTTGTGCGCTTTTAACTTGATCAACACATTTTTTGGTAAGTGAATATAAATCATTTTTACAAAGTTATGAATTCATATTTTACCTGGGGATGGCAGAGGTCGGAACATTCCTCCAGCTGGTCTCCTGGTTTGGGAATAGGTGGGTATCTTTGGCCTTGCACTGTGATCTGACTTGGGGGGAGGTCCGGGGACAAAGGTTTCTTCCGTTGGGGTTTGGGACTCTGTTATATCAGTCTCTTGGGCATCAGACTCTGAAGATAAAAGTGGTTTATGAAACTATTAGTATCTTTTGCCGTTAATTTACAGTAAATATCTTCCCTAACGTAGTGCAGTTTTTCAGTAGTAAAACACGCACCAGGTATTAGACAGGGGCTGTGAGCAATGGTGTGATTGTCTCCTTGGTCAGGCATCTCCTCAACAGGATTCTCTGGGACAATGGGACGGACTTCTCGGACTGTACATGTATATCTGCACCGACGCATTGGATTAACTGTACTCCAGTACCAACGAGAACACCTTGGGAAGGCAAAACAGTGTTTTAAAAGTGCTTTTATTCCATGTAGCAAATATGTTTTATTTATAGAATTAAGTATGGATAGCAACTTACTGAAAACCCACAGGACACAGTTTTCCTTTAATTGCTGAAAGTTCTGTCAGCACACCCAGTCTGTCTATCTGTAAGGAACCTATGTGGTGACAATGTGGATACCAATAATATTAATTAAACATAAGCTCACATCAGTAAATGTCAGGGAGTGCAAAGGAAACCAGCTAAAAGAAAGGTGCTTACCAATCATCATGTTGATTAATTCAGGTTCCAGTCCAGTCAAGAACTTTCTGCGGCTGATACCCTCAAAATCCACATATACCCTGCGGTTCACTTCAAATTCTTGACCGGTTATCATCTGTGCAACAAAGGAAAACAAGTGATAATGCAACCCTGAATCAAACTGCAACCCTTTACCCTGATACAGTAAGAGGCATGTTGCAAGAGCATAACTTACCCTGCCACTGATGAGATGTCGGTGTTTGTAGCAGTAGACCTTCTTATCATCTTGGAACACACAGTGACGAGAGCGGGCACACATGAAATGATAGTTGCTTTGACAAGACGTCAGGCAGCAGCCCACTGTGGCGCCTGTCTGGTTGCAGCGTTCACATCGCTAAGAGGAGGTGGGAATAGATGGAGGCAAAGGATGAAATGAGTCAGAGCAATAAAGAAACAGCAAACAATTATGAGAATGGGTGTTTACAAGTAGAGCCTGACTCATTTAGCAAACTCATTCCTAGTAATACTGTATATGAAAACACATGATTCAACTTAGGTGAATCAATTTCTAAGGCAAATTAATAACCAACCATCAAGCGACCCCTTGTGACAGCACTGTGTACGTGCAGCAGAGAGCCATTCTCCTCTTCAAACACCTCTGCTGACCACAGACAGCAGTTGACATGTGCCCACTCATTCTGGCCCAGGTACAGCAACCTGCCTGCTTCCTAGAAAACGACAAAGGAAATCATGAACCCTCTTGAGTAACCAATCAATGCTGTATGTACAGTACTAATAAGAAGATTACTTTCTAATTTGGGTATTTACAGTGTACTATCACATATTGTTAATTTTTATGCTTACATTAGGTTTGAGGTCTCCATATTTCTGGCACAAAGAGCACTGTCTCTCATCATCCTTAGACCATCCGGTGTCTAAATCAGCTTTTGAAAGCCGGCCCCTTTTCCCTATAAAAATGTACCAAAGTAAAACTTAAAGGTCCAAATACAGCACACGATAAAAAAACTGAACTGACATCATTACCTTTGAATTTGAGCCTGACAGCCCTGCTGGTTTTGAAGTGGTTCCGGCTTGTTGGCTCCCCGGACATTGGAGAAAGTGCCTCTTCTTCCTTCATATCAAAGCTTTGACCATTGTCCTCCTGCAGGAGCCCGAGTGGAGAACTGGACAAGAGCTCCTCCCTCTCGTGCCACTGGGCGTAAACATGTTCCGTTGTTGGAGGGTGAACAGCATTGGACAGCATCCCCCTATTTAAAAAAAAGAATTCAAGAGTTCAATATCTAGAACATTTTATTTTTGATGCCATGGCATCACAGAACAGTGCTTATAACTTTCATGCAATTCATAGAAGTTCATTATTATGATAGACTACCTACACATGGTACTTTTCAACATAAACATCTTAAGTGTTGTAAAAATATATGTACTATATTATTTTTTGCATGAGCCATGTATGCAAAGAATAATTTTCAAATTAAAACACAAAAACCAGTAAATGGAAACCATTACTTACATGGGCAAGTCTTTGGTACAGGAGTTCCAAACCTTTGGGTCTTGGCTGTTGAACCAATTAAAAACCTCCTCCAGGAGCTGAAAACAAAAATCAATCAGCTAAATGCTAGCTCTTGCATTTCTAAAATTATTACATAGCTGCACTTGCGGTTTCTAACATGCTAATTAGCACTTAAAAAACAAATATATATCTATATATGTTTATATACAATTCTCAGTAATCTCTGCACTGGTTTTATGGTCATACAGCACCTTTAAGTAGTAAGAGCGTGCAAGGGCAGTGGGTCTCTTCTCCTCTGGAAGATCTTCCTCTTGCTCAAGCCTCTTTCGCACCACCTGAACCACATCTTCATGGAACATTTTCTATAAAAAACAATATTTCTTTTAGTATGCATTATGTTGCATACCTTATTTTCCCCACCACTGCACATGCATGTTTCCTTTGGAGTATAACACCTAGATGCAGAAACACTTGTCAGGCATATCTAACACATAGCATCCTACAATATTATATGCTAAACGAGGAGGAGGCAGCCAGTCAAATACGCAAATGCCTATCTTAGGCATTTGCTTTTGAAAATCAATGTGGTCTTGCATATCAGAAATGTCAAGTGCAGAGCATCAAAAACTGCTGACAGTGAAAAATTTGAGGAGAAAAACATTGTTTTAAAATGAATAGACGCGGTCACCAGTGTGTGGGAGTTTGGCCTTTTTTTACTATGTTTGCTAAAGCTCAATGTCTGCGTAATAATCCAAGCATATTGGTATTTTTTGTTTTGTTGCCTTTAAAGTATCACTGACTGACATTTAGAGGTTAATATCCATTAAGCCCCATACGATTAACACTAACAATTTTTTCCACATAAAGAAATTCACACACCACAGTGGTTAAAAAAGTGAAAGTTCCCAGGTGTACTCACCAACGTGGTATAAAGGCCTTTGTCAAACTTCTTGCCTACAGCGCGAAGGTCACAGGCTGGTTGTCCTTCTATTCCACTATCGGGATCAACCAGTTTCTCACACTGCAGCAAAAATCAAAACACATTTGACATGCTCCAGCAGTAATACAGAAGATCCATCAATTCCAGTGGAAAGTAACACAGTCTAGTGAAGTTTTGCAAGCAAAATATAAACGCATCATGCGACAGTCTTATTTGTCACATGGTACATTTGATTCATAAAAGGGGAAAAGGAGCCTCCTACCTGTGAGCAGGTGACAAGGTGCTGGGTGAGGGTAGAAGACAGCAAGCAGGCCAACACTTTCTCCACCCCGGCCCTGAGCTCAATGTACAGCAGCTCTTTCCAAGCGCTGGGCTGCGTCACGCTGCACGGCCGACACGAATACACGACACTCTCGGGCAAGCTGGACAGGATCTCATACAGCTCATCTGCAATCATTTTACAGGAGACAGGAATTAAGCAATGGAAGTTTAGTAAAATGCATTTCTTTTCACTTTATTAGACTATTCCAGAACTTTGCAACACACACATACACAAAAACAACTGAACATACAACCTGGTCATAGTGTTGGGTAACGAAAATATACATAACTGAGTAGGATAAAGAGCAAAAGGGAATAACCTGTCAGTGCAACTACAAACTGGTTGTTTAAGAGAAGAAATAAATAAAAATTTAATTAAATTATATTAAAGCACACTAAACTACACATGCACACAAGAAACAAAAAACCCCCAAAAACCCAAATAAGCCACAGCACATGAAGAGGAAACATTCTACAGTGTCAGCCCAGCCCAACTGCACAACCCTTATGACAAACTAATCAATTCCCATCCAAATAGGCCCAACATAATAATAAGTTTTCGCCCCAGCATCAGCGCAGTTTGAACCCATTCAGCATTAGATGGAGTTAAATCCTTTATCACCATGGGATCTCCCAAAATGTACAGGCTTGACATGAATGGGATATCATGACTGGTAATTGTTTTTATATAGTATTTCGCCATTGGACATGCCCATAGCATATGAATCAAAGTACCCATTACACCTCTAATACACTGCATTATCCTGTAAGCCTGCTCTGTGTAACCTCGACGGGGTCCAGTAAACTCTATGTAATATCTTGAATTGAATGAGCCTTGTTTTTAGTTCTCTCAACACCATCTTTGAATTCTTAAGAATCGACCTCCAGTTCTCTTCTGAGAGGCCAATATTAAAGGAGAACTCCGGGCAATTTTCAAGTTAATCTTGATCGTCATACCTTTGTGAGTACTGTCTATAGAAAAAAAATGAGCCAGATTGGTGCTTGCAACACGGAGCTACTACAGCTAATGCCCAGAGCTCCCACGTAGCTAAAACGGCAGTTATGGGGGCATT
>JAPMOB010132672.1:0-28705 GCA_029875015.1 Lepomis gibbosus | reverse complement strand
TGTGTGTGTGTGTGTGTGTGTGTGTGTGTGTGTGTGTGTGTGTGTGTGTGTGTGTGTGTGTGTGTGTGTGTGTTGGGTGGGAACTTTCCTCTGCAGAATGGAGTTGTGCAAAGTTGCCATGGAAAAACTGATCGTCGCGCAAACAGTTTCTTAATCGAGTAGAGGTATTAGTGCGAGGGAGGGACTCGGAGCTTTTAGCACAAGAAGCGGCTCTGGGTTTGCATGGACTTAGTGGGATTATGTGAGCATTCATGGCAACCACTGAGGCCAGCAGGTGAGGTCTGGGCTCAGCTTCCTTAGCCTTTAGGTAAACACAGAGAAGAGTTGCCAGATCCTGGCTGTGTTGCCAGGCTGAAATTGTATCTGTCCACACTACTTACGTCAGTCAGGCTGATCTGCCTCCTTCTGCAGGGTAGTGCTGACAGGGGGCTGCACTTGTTGCCGGATTGGGGACGCTGAGGACTGGCTTTCATCGTCTAAGTGCCACAGTGAGGCAAGACCAAAAACGGTCTGGTGACATTACTTGACTGGCCATCAATAGTATCTTGGCAGGCGCTAAAACCAAAAGCAAACACCCAGCGAGCCTGAGTGTGAATGTTTGAGCGTTAGTAGCATCGCGTGTTAAAGCAGAGCAGAAATGACAACACACTTGGTAAAGTGATCATGTTCGTGAGCTTTTGTCTCTTTTGAGGAAATCCTGATCTGATTTTCACCAAGCTTATACTTTTAATTAGATTTGCATTTTCTAACAAGCCTGTTTTACATGTGTTTTTGGAGTTAAACAGTAAAACAGGCTTATCTAAATGAATAGTTCAGTGTCTTCCCAGAACACTTCGATTTCAACCTGCCTGACATCACATCAGATTAAGACAAAGGAATTGCCATGTTACATATTCAGTGTTGTCAGGAATTCTTGCACATTTGCTTCACACACAAAAAAAACTTTTTTTCACATGACCTTTGAACAAACAAGGGTTGAAAATAATAAGTAAGTTCGGCAAAATGAACACAACGCAAGTTATCCAGAGAACATCTTGTCCTGATTTACTGATGTGGGACATGAAACACACATGGAGTAGTGAAAGTGAATAAATAACTGAATGAATATTGGAACTAAAATGCTGTAATCATCAGTGTGCAGCTCCCCAGCAGCTTTCAGTGTCTTCATTGTTCTACTAACACTGGTCACACGGCTGTATTTTTAAAAAAAAGTGAGCTCATAAGCTTTTTTGGGTTGATTGCTCATCCGTACATAACGTAAAACTAAACCAAGGTGAAATCCATCTCTGTGGCATCCTATCATGTCATCGCTGTGCTCATCCTCAGCTGCAGCCTCTCTGTTTGTTCACCTGCTGGTCAATCATGTCCGGCCTGAAAGGCCATTGCTTTGCCCCGCTGACCTCCTGACCCCCTGCAGCCTCCACACGCCTCCTCTCTGGACCAGCAAATATTGAACCAGTCAGTCAAGGTTTCTCTGCGCCCCACTGAGTGTTTGACTGTTGCCAGAGAACAGCTTTACCAACACTGGACAACAGCAACAACAGGCCAGGGCATGCCCGTGTGTGTGTGTCTCTTATCTGTGAGTGTGTGTCTGAGACTTTAAGCACCAACTAGAATTAACTTTTAACCTGGATTAAAAAATGTATATCTGATTGTTCTATTACACCAAATTACACTTTAAATGTAGCATTGAAATATTAAACAAGGCTCGTCTTATACCTTTCTTTAAAGCTGAAGTGCGGGACTTCTACATATGACTGACACTTAACTATTCTTTTAAATCTGATGTCTGTGGCCACATTCCTGGTAGTGATATGTTTTAAGTCAACCAGCGCTGAAGGGGGGAGCAACTGTAGCAACGTAGTAGGCTAAAGCAACTGGGAGTCTGGCAGAATTTTTTTTTTTTAAATCTAAGCGTCCCTGCAGAGTTTCCACATTCTCCAGATTAAAAAGAAACTCTGTACTCACAAAAAACCCCTAAGTGATCGACAGCGAGGACAAACACAGATACCAGTGGTGTAGCTTTTGCTCATTGGAGAGCGCTGAGAGAAGAGGAAGTGCAGACATGGATGCCGCATTACTGCTCTTGGACAGGTTGGTATTTGTAAAATATTTGTTGTAACTATAACATTTAGGCTGAGTCCGAAATCACCCACTACTCACTATATAGTGGACTATATAGTGAGCTCGCCATTTTGTCGTGTTGTCCAAATGTATAGATAATTATTATACCCTATATAGTCCACTCAATGTATCCCACAATGCATTTTGAAAAGTAGTGTACAACTGATGGTCACTAACCGAGCCGTTTATACCATCATGCATTGCGCTGATAGAAAAAACTGATTGTCCGTCGGCAATGAGGTAATTAATGGCGCCGAAATAATGATCGGGTTAGTGTCAGAAAGTGTTGTTTTAATACAGTGAGTGAGATAGTGCTCTACATACAACTTCCTACAGAGGGGGTAGGGAGTAGTGAATGAGTGGGGATTTCGGACACAGCCTTACTCTACCTAAATAATGGATCATTGTCTTGGAACTGAGGATTTGTGTTTGTGCTTTGTCAGGTTTGTCAGCAAGACAAGCAAGACCACAACCTTTAAAATGCTTGTTTTCTGAATGGAGTTCGGATCGATCAGGCCTATGCTATGCTAACTATAGCTGAAATCAAGCAACAGGTACAAATTTTCTGAACTTACCAGGTAGTTCAACTTCCTCGCTTACTTTTCTCCAAGCAATGTCCAGTTTTGTCCAGTTTTGATATAACAATAAAGTAGTATTACAGAGCCCTAGGTGCTCACTGATGCTAACAACAACAGTGAAAATCAGAAACACATGGTGGCTCACTGCTGAGAAAATAAATTGATTATTAATTTAATAACAGCAATCAACTCTGAGCTCATCTTGCAGACTGCGGATGTTTATTTGTCCAAAATCTCCATGCACTGCCCCCGGGTATCTCCTTCACAGATCAGACAAGTAAGCACACATACTAAATCCACTTTATAGGTAAGTGCGTTATTAATTGTCCCACATTGCAAAGCACAAAGGAAATAGAAGGGCTACTTAAAGCAAACTGAAAGCAAAAAGAAACTGGGAATGGTGGTGAGACAGCTTTATAAAGATTGCTGAAAACAAACAAACAACAAAAAAAGACATCTTTGGAATATTTGCTTGATTTTGCTTTGTTTTTGTCAAGTTCATTTGGAGGTGTTCCACAGTGGCAGTTTGATTTGGCATCTGTTGGCTGCTGTATGAATCACATCATTTCCTGTTAGTATAAAGTGTGTTATTGTTTGCCATCTTTGGAAAACTATTTTATTTGTCACAATTAGTATAGCACATACTGTATACTATTACTATGTAGTAAAATTGGGACGCAGTTATTCTCAATTATATTTCAGATTCCATCATCTACATCATGGCCGTGTGTGTGTGTGTGTGTGTGTGTGTGAATGACAGGGTATTTGTGTGTTAATGAGATTGTTTCTTTAGATTAGAAGATTGTTTCTCAGCGCTATTGCTCGGCTATATGTGTGTGCGTGTGTCCTTCCTCTGCATTGTGTGTGTGATCCTGGGTACTCAGGAATGTTTGCTCTACCAACAGTCAGTGACTGTAGTCGTGGTCGTTGTCTCTCCAGCCTCGAGTTAAACAGACTCTGCAGCCTTTTATCAGCTGGACACGGCCCGTCCCTTCAAGAGGAGGAAGGTAAATAATGGCAGGACTTTAATAGGTGGACAATGTTGTCGCAGGGCACAAGACTGTCTGTTCCTGAGCAAACAGGAGCAGAGTAGCCTACAGGCACACACGCACAGGCCAGAAGCTTTCCTAAACAGAAGATATAAAAAATGTAAAGAAGTAATGTATAAGTTTTAGAGTCCAGCAGGTCTCAGTGCTCTTTTATTTAGCGTCCTAAACATGATTGTGTTCACTCTTTCCACAACCACACAATTAAACACTTTTTTCTCTCTGATGCAGGGTTCAAATCTCTATGTTATTTAAATTTCTTTGGCAGTCATCATCCTTCTCTCTGTTGTACTATATATGTATTGCATCAGATGTTCAACTGCAGGCCTTCTCTGCAAAGAAGCTCTACACATCCCTATTCTCACACACACACACACACACACACACACACACACACACACACACACACACACACACACACACACACACCTCTTCATTGTCCTCTCATATCACATCCATAAAAGATACAGCAGGCTTATCTTTGCATACAGATAAACACACTCACATACATTTAAACAATCCCAGCACACACACACACATGTTCCCCAAAGTCTTCAGAGGGCTATTAAGATAGTCTGCCTACCTTGGGGCATTTTCACCACCCCCTCCTCCTACCCCTATAGACCCTTTGACCCCTGACACACGACCTCTGTGCTGAATGAGTATACCCAGGGGTGTCAGAGCGAGACCCCCGGCCATTCCTGCTCCACCATGACACACACACATACACATTTAAAGTAACATAAGCGTAAACCCTCTGGCTGTGCACACCGAACAGTAAAAATGGAATAGACCACTGGGCATACACTCAGCTGGGAGGAGAGGGGTTAGTTGTGGGTCGCAGGTTAGTCAAGTCCAAATGGACAGGACCGCTGCGGGATACAGGGGGCACTGTAGAGCTGAGATAGTTTAGTTTCTAAAAGTCTTTTAGTGGGATGCAAATAAATTTTACAAAAAATAAGACAGTCTATGACATTTTAAAGCACAACTCAATAATGTAGGAAATGTATGAAAGGAAAGGGAGGGGAAAAAAGAGAGGGATGTCACATCCCGGCTCATTGAATGTGACAATAAGGGGGAGACCAAGCAGGATAAAGTTCCAAAAATAATGTTTTATTAAATAAACTAACATCAGTGGTGAATGGAATGCATCGATGAGTGAAAATGTATGAACAAAGGTTGACGGCAACTCAGGAAACTAACCCAAACCAGGAGATGTGGAGCCTAGAAGAGAGAGACAGACAATGAGACAGGGTGATATATGTACACTAGGCTGAGGCCTACACAGGTGAAAGCCCATTACTGAACGAGCCCTCCCAAACTGCCAGATTCTGCAGGAAGCAACCAATGAAGCTACAGCAGGCAGAAAGGGAGGTGTCGTAACACCCCCCTCCATAAGAATGGGGTTCTTCCAAGAACCACAATTTTTCCAACGCATCAACCTTGACACAACAAAAATGTTTTAATTAGTAACACTACTCCCTAAGGTTACCAATTTGTTTGTACAATATGCTAGATCGATACGTTACCCATAGATGCTTAACATAACTGTTCTCCCTCTAGTTGCATTCCTCCAGGCAACACCTCCATCCCCATCAACCAAGCGACCTGGGTACCACAGGAGCAATTTAATGATTTAAGATGGAAGAAAGAAATAAACCAAGGAAAGCACTAAAAAAGAGAACATTGATAAAACTTTAGGGATCTAGTGGCGTGAGACAGTGCATCTGCAATGACATTGTCAGTCCCTTTAATGTCTAGGTGATATGGCTGCAAGAACAACGCCCACCTCATCAGTCTCTGATTGGGATTTTGCAATGACTTTAGAAACATAGGTGGATTATGGTCAGTGAAAACTGTTAGAAATACCCCAGAGCTAACATAGACAGAGAAGGAAAGAAAGTTACGGTGGAAAGGAAGGACGGAGGTTAACCTAACAATCCGTTATACAAATTAAATACTTTTTAACATTTTATAATCAACATAAATACTTAAACAGGAAACAAATGATCAGAGAGGATAAAATAAGCAAGAAAGAAAATATATCGCAATTAAATACTGATCATTATCTTGGGACACAAAGCCATTACGCAGAACTAGATGCCAGAGAAGCCCGTGAACTGATGTTATGTAATTGTTTTGATATACATCTTTTTAAATAAATAAGTTATAAAGAAAAACGTTTTGAGTTTATTTCCAACCAACAATGATTTTGTCACAGTAGATGTTTTTCACCTCATTTTGGAGTTCTTCATATTATTATATAGCTACAGTTGTTTCATCCTCTGTGTTGCATAATAACTTTGCACCAAATCCAACACAATGTCTCTGGTATTTTAGAAGGGACAAAATGTGAAGTGTTGCGATGTGGTGGTCAGTGTATGAGGACATCAAAGGAATCAGCTCAGTGTTAGCAACACTGGGAGGAGGGTAAGACCAAACCCAGTCAACAAAACTAAGACCAACCTGAAAGGCAGGCAGGCCCAGTAATACGGGATCATCCCTTGTGTAATTCCTCCCTCCTGGCCCCCAAACAAAGAGACCTGGGACAAGAGGTGCACATCTGGGGGAGGGAGTTTCAGAGAAGGTCCGGTGGTCTCCTGGTCATTGACCAGGTCACCATGCCAACAACATACATACACACACACACACACACACACACACACACACACACACACACACACTCAAACAACTGCTTGCAACAGTTCTTAGCCCTTTTGGCCGCTTTCATTCCCTCCATATTCTAATCAGCTGCCTTGGGCCTCGCATTGTGTGTAGACGTGTCCAAACATGGCGGGAGATCAAAGGTCAGCCTGACCACTGACCTTGGCCCGTAACGGCCCCTTCGGAGGCCTAATAAGAGAGGGGGTGGGATGGATTGTGTTGTTGGATGTGGGTGGTGTCCAAGGCTCTGTCCCTCCATGGCAGGTCCGGTTCCTAATCGGCTCAGAGGCCAGTTGGAGGCCGGACAGCAGTCGGTATTGTCCAGCTACGTCTGAAAGGCCCGGTGCTGAAAGACCGGGGCAGGACAGGGTCAGACTGGCCGCAGCGTTCTGTTGCCTTTCAAATGCCATTGATACCCTCCACCTCTGCATGGCGAGCACCCAGCCATGGGCAACGTCTGCCGTGATAGTCACCAGAGGATGACATTGCTCTGGATGTGAGTATCAGCTAATCATTAAGAATGGAAAAGGTCAAAATATACAAGACCAGTTTGATATTCCAACTATTACCATTCTTATTACCAATCATATCCAGTGGATTTAAAGGTCCATTCATTTACCCTACATGTGCTTACTTCTTTCTTTCCTATTCTTCCTTTCATTTGTGACCAAAAAACTGATATAATGCTGCCATTTCGCTAGCTGGCCCATATCTTCAAAAATCAGGGAACGCCAGTAACTCCATGATTTGCCATTGGAATGATATTTGTCATAAGGCTTTTTCTTTTTTAAGTGGATTTTATATGACAATATAAGTAAAAAGCAATACAACTTCTGTGTTTCCTTCTCTCATTGACTTTCTTTACTTCCTTTCTTAGCGTCCTCTGTGCTCCTGTATTTCTGTGCAGAAGAGAAGCGATAATCTAGCAAAGATGACCAGTAGGAAGGACAAAGGCATTACTGAGTGATTCTTTCTAGAGTGTTGTAGGTATAAATCAAGGAAATCTTTAGATTAGGAAGCAGCTCAGATAGCAGCCTAAAGCAGTTGGCACATTTGGTGTCATTTATCTGGCAACAGAAGAAAATACATCAAACATCTGCCTTAAAAAAGTGCTCTCCAGGTTAGCCAAACCCATGCCACCACACACACGCTGACATACACACACTCTAAACAGCCTCCGCTTGTTGACTCAGGACTCAATTAGTAGCTGATAAAAAGACATTGCCAGACTCCTGATTCACTTCGACTTTCACAGCTGCTGACGCCTTTAGGGCACCCTTAAAGACTGACCCACACAAGTTAATTCTATTACAACTGTCTGCCAGACTAATTTCATCAAGCACAACTTACACGCACTAATCACATTTTCAGCCAAAGCAATACTGATCAATGAGGTAAGCAACGAGATGAAGTGGTGGGGGAAGACACACGGCCACTGAAATAACACAAGCCTCTCTTTAAAATATTCCTCAGGATCAGAGAGGGGACAAGGAGTCATTTTATCGAAAGAGTGCTGAATTCTCTGTTGAAGCTTAATGAATTTACAATTTGTGATCAATGTTTTGGGCCCCATATGGGACAAATGAGATCTGATAGAGAGGTTTGTTCACAAGAGGTATGGACATGTGGATCTGAATTTTCATTGATGAGCTTGATGGCTGTTGAGTTTCAATAGACAATAAAGGCACATCATAATCACCATGAAATGTGTTCAAGGCAATGAAGCCATTGATTTCAGGACATCACAGTGTACGTTTAAATTGTAGGAGTTTCATATTTGCAATTAAAGGAACGTTTTTGGGTGAGAAGATTTATCCCTTACCTTGGAAGTAAAAGTCTGTCAAAATGATCTTAACCCAAGGTCCATTTAGTAGCTCTCTTTAGAGCTCTCAACTATCACCAGACTGAGAAATGGAATAGTGAGCTGACAGCTTTGTAAAAGCTAGTATGTAATCTTTGACTTGGGTCTTATTTTCTGAGCCTTTCTAGCGGTTGTGATAACTTTTTACTCACCAAAGTAAATGCTGAGATCTGGAAACACGGTGACGTTGCTACAACAACATTTGACAGAAAACTGGAGGAGTCAGATGCTCGAACAGGTCGTAAACAAGCCAACAGTATAGCCAGATTATCTGAAATGCTTTGCTGAGAGTTACAGAAGTGAGTGCATCTGAAATGGTGCTAACAATCTCACATTGCACAGGAACACTGTGTCCACTCAGCTTTGATAAGTATGTTTGGTCAGCGTTGAAATCAGTCTCTAAACTGTGTTAGATGTTTACAACAGTCAGCTTTTGTTACTGTTTGTCTTTATTTTCTCTTCCAATTAAGTTTGGCTAAACTGGGGGTTTGTTTAAAACTTATCATCATTATCATCTGACTGCATGTATTTCTTGCCCTGTTAGACTTCCTTTTAGAAATGTTGACATATTCCCAGATACAAGCAATTAACTTGTCAACTGCGATGTAATTATTACCTAGAGAAACAATGGTCAGAACTGCAAAAAACAAGGCCCAAGTTGTATGAAATTGGAATTTGCTTTTAATGAGTAACATCCCTTTCACCCACCCCCACCCCCCTGCCTTACTACTTACAACTCATCACAGGTTGTCGAGTCTTTGATACAAGATGGGCATCACTGCAGTGAAACTAAGGAAAGTCCAACTGCACTTAAGTTGGTGTGTTTTAATTAAATGGACTACAAGTCCTCTTCAAACTCACACTCACAGGACATGCACCATCCGGGACTCCTCAGCTCTTGTTGCTTCACAGGCTAATGGGACCTGCCAATGGAATTGTCTCTTTTTCCACTCATAGCCAAAAGTAGGGCCAGCAATTAAATCCAATTGGAGCCTTCAGCAATGCTGGGACCTGGGCCCCAGGAGGCCGCTGCGGTCCGAACGTTTAATCATCATGTGACCTAGTTGCTGTTTCTGATAAATGGGCTTGGGGAGGGAAAGTGTTGGCCGGTCATTAATCTACAGTCAGATGGGGACAAGCACACACGGTCGCCGCCAAGTTAATTGGCCACTTATTTTAGCACGAGCGGTAGGCTAAGGCGAGATGGAGATGGATGTTCCTCCGTTGATCCATAATTTGGCCCTCCGGGGTACTAATATAAGCAAAACAAACAGAATAGGAGGAGTAGGTGAAAAGGATGAGAGGAGCAGAGGGAGGGGGAGGAGGGCGTCTCTGAGGAGATCTGTGGGCTTTCCACACTTCTACAGATCATGATACTACAGTCCAGGGCAGCGTAGAAGTGGCCCGTTTAACTTGAACTCCAGAGGTGACTTGGCCGGTTAAATCTCTCTTTGGCTCTTTTAAACATTTTCTTAGAGTCTTATGTAAGAAGAAAAGAACATATAAGCCTTCCAAACCCTCGCTAAGTCATGAAGAAAAAAATGCCTTCTTACAAGAATGTGCTCAGGCTTGTTATCTTCCTTATCTCTTCCACTCCTGTGTGTCTTCCCTGTCTGGCTGTCCAATCAGGTTGTAGCGAGGGTCAGCAGTCATCCAGGTGGCTGCCTGCCTGATGGATGATGGGAACAGGAGGGGCCAACCTAGTCATGATAAGGACCCTATTTTGACATGGGCTTCCTCTCTAGGCCTGAGCTCAGTCACACAGTGTCGACAGAGAGATGGATGTGCAGTTAGGTGGATGGATGGATGGATGGATGGATGGATGGATGAGGGGGAGACAGACATGGGGGAGTCTTATGGAACAAGGCACAACCTGTCCTTGTGTGTTATCAGTCGACCCCCTGACCTCTGTGTTTTTTGCTTTTTCTCTCTATTCAGCCTTAAAGCCAGAGGTGCATAAGGAGGGCATGGCTGGCTGGGGCCATTTGTTATCTGATTGTGTATTTTGTTGTGTACTCTAGGGATGGCAATGTGGGTCTGTCAGAAGGTTGATCCACCACTTTGGTCCACACTTTGACTGACTGCAATTTGTGCAGACGTTTGTGGTTCCCAGACTTTGGTGATCCTCTGACTTTTCCTCTAGCGCCACCAGCGGGTTGACATTTGTGGTTTTGATTGAAATGACGTGACAACTGTTAGATGTATTGCCATGAAATTTGGTACACACATAGATGTAGTTGTTGACTTGTCAGGACAAAAATGTCATGTGCCTGCAAAACTAATGACATTCTCATCAGTCTCATCTATAGTTTGTGTCTACTGCTAGTTAGCAAATGTTAGCATGCAAACACACTAAACTGAAATAATGAAAAGGTAAACATTTTACCTTTTTAACTAATTCAGCATGGTCAGCAAAGATTGGTATGAATGGCGATGTTAGCATTTAGTACATGGCACCACTGTGCCTAAGCCCAAGTCTCACAGAACTGCTAGCATGGGTATTGAATTTTACTCGTTAATTAGTTACTCCAAAATGTAGAGGACATGACATCACACTTTGATATTTGCAACTTATCTAGAACAGAGGCTGAGAGCAGGACACCTTCAACTTATCTAAAACAGAAAATGTTACTCAAAAATTCCCACCAGTATTTCACATCATCATACAGAGACACAGACACCAATTTTTCTGTTGACAGAGGTGTAATGATATGAAGGAAAATGTTTAGTTATGGAAAGTTGTGCGTAAAATAATCACTTTTTTGAAATGGAAAACCTCTCAATTTGAGGCATAAATACCCACACAGTATACAATATTGCCAACAGACAACCTAATACACACTCACACACAAACACAGTGTGCTGAAAGCCCAAGGACGTGAGCTGTGATTTGAGACAACAAACAGATAGAGGGGTTGACCAGTCTCATCCATCAAACTGAGAGATCAGATCAGATCAGATCAGAGGGCTCACCATACATGCTGCCTCACTGGAGGTCCTCATAGGGATCTTTTTTGAATGTGAATAAGTTGAGGGGAATCACCATCTGTATTTTCTTAGTGTTAGTTCTGCATGGATTGTGCTGCCCCTCACCTTTACGCCTTTGTGAATATGAGGAATGGGACTGAACACCAGGAGTCTGATCAATATTATAAATCGGGGCATCTTGCAACCTAATTCCAGCTAATTGGGACTTTTCACACACATCTCCAGAGCAGAATACCTTCCCTAATGAGCGCGGCTGCTTTCACTCTCTGATCTGTGGCGAGCAGCAGGAGCCTGGCCCGGCTGACCTACTCAGTACCCGGTGGTCAGTGCTGAGCCGGACTCAACTCCCGGTCCAGCTCCAGTGAATGGATGCTCACCTCCTGTTCTCTGCAGGAGACTTCGGTCTTCTGAGCACCAGGCCTGACCCCACAGGAGGGGAGCAGGCCTGGGTCAGGTCCCAGAGTCAACAACCCTGGACCGGCCTCCACACCAGCCCCTACTGCCCTGACCCCGCTCAGGCCTAGCTGAGCCCCCCGTGGTGAGTCAGGGGTCAGTCTAATAGAGGGTCATTGTATTGGCTGCTGACCACTGATGAAAAGGGCACGTGGTCAAGCCAAGGGGGCCGCAGGAGCAGGGAAAGCGAGGGGATAGCAGCACCCCTGCCGCTGCAGTCTAATTTGGCAGGATGCTGGTGCATCAGCGACAGACGCCAGACCAACAATGGCTCAGCACTGGTAAACAATAATGTTTGTGCAAGGTCTCTTTCTTGGGGCCAATCTAGTGCTCACAAAGCCCATCTGGCATCAATAAGATGTCCTGAGATGCTGTTCAGCGCATCAGTCTTCATTTTGCCCAGCTTTTCAGCAAATGGCCTCTCCGGATGCTCAATACCCGGTGTTGGCTAACACTTATACAGTGACAGATGCTATAGATCTAAAGTTTTGGAGGTAAAGTGAACAAATGTGAAATCTATCTTTTATTAGATTTAAGATGTCATGCTGCATGGAGGTTTGAAAAGTTGTGTAAAGTTCATTAGTAACCTTTTGAATCTTTTGAATACATGAAAAGGGTGGCATTGTGTTGTACAACCTTGTGCTGTACAATGTGTTGTATAATGATTAATAAACTACTTTGATGTATATATATAGTATAAAATATATAGTATAATAAAGAGCTCGACATGAGAGGTTCTCTTAAGTAAGTAACTGCATGTAAGGATTACTTGCATTTGCTGATGAGTTTGCTTGTCTTAGGCATCACAAGGTGGTCATTCACAAACAGAGCTTCCATTATGGTGTATATTTTTTTTCACCACAGCGTGAGACAACCTTATTTTTTAACATTAAAATTTTCCGCTCAGTACATATGTTGGCCACAGTTCTTATGTAGAATAAATTGAAGGAATTCTTGTTAAAATGAAATGCGACTATTGGCTGATATATTGTTATTGCATTTTTAAAAGTCTCAATATCAATATTTTTCTTGCCCTCAAATACAAAGTATTGGTCGGACTATAACAGGCTCACTTCATGACTTTCTATGTTTTCTTCTACAGTCCAGTCAGTTCATGTTTGGTGGTGATCATAAGAAACCCTTAATGGTTAATGGCACAAGTTGCTAGGCTCAACAACAGCACAACGACTTCAGTCCGTTCACAGATTTCCCTTAATATGCTGAGAAAGTCCCACATGTAAAAAAAACCCTCTTCATTCAAACTTGATTCAAGCCCATATGACTCATGTCTTCATACAGAGGAGTGTGGGAGGAAGTTTGGAACAAGCTGGCCAGTGAGTATTTTGTTCCCAGTACTGGGGCTGGGCCGGGGTGAATAGTCAGGAGGCTAATGAATAAGAGTGAGAGACAGCGAGAGAGCGTGAGAGTGGAGGAAGTGAGCACAGCAAGTGGCAGATAGAAGCCAGGACTCTCTCTCTCTCTCCCCCTCTCTGTGTGTCTCTCTCTCTGTGTTTCCAACCCAAACTGGGACAGGAAGTAGGATTGTTTGTGACCAGCACGTGTGATCCATAGCCCAGCATGTTCTGCTCTCCTGAGGGAGGTCAGGCAGGAAGTGGCCAGGCGTGGGCCTTGACCTCTGGGTAATGAGCGAGGATCCTCAGGGGGGAATTGCTGCCTGCCGCCACGTTCCCTGCACACACATACACATACACACACACAAGAACACACACACACACACTGGAGCACACAGACAGTTAATGTACACCATGTAGACACTGTAAACTCACAGCACTGCAGTATCAGATTCAGTTTTAATTACCAATCCCAGTTTCACTACGATATTACACAGGGTGATATTACACAGGCAAAATGAAAGGCTCCCTATCCACATTGTACACACTGACATACAGCACAACAGCAGAACATATTCACAAAGTAAAAAGTTTGACAAGGGACAACAAAGTGAAAGGCTCTGGCTGGCTGCTGTGTGAGGCTGCAGTTGCATCAATGCTGAGTTGTGGTGCAGCACCCTATCAAACATTCACCACAAACCATGTTTAATGTGTTTTTGTAGAATAATATTACATAATATTTCAGTGACTGTCCTAGCTCACAAGTCAAGTTGGACCAATTCATTGAACAATCTTCATTTTGGTGGGTTTCTTTTTTTTTTTGGTGTTACGCAGATTTTTAAGAGTCAGTGCAGGCCATCATAACAAAAGGTTTCTTAGCTAATGTAGACAGTGTACAACATACTGGAGACATCAACATTTATAAATACTTTGCAGGAGTCTTTATGGTGCCTTCGACTTTGGGAAAATTGGCAATAGATGTCCAAGTCAGAGGTTATAACATTCAGAGCTGCAAACTGAAAGAAATTGTTCTATCTAAGTCCTGGAGAACACACTGGGACACACTCTTCCTTTCTGTGTGTGTGTGTGTGTGTGTGTTCCTTTCTGTTTGTGCAGTTGGAAATTGGCAAACTGCTCTCTTCACATGCCTCTTGCCCTTTCTCTGGCACACTGCTTGTTAGGCTCTGCCATTGTCTGTGCTGTGCACTCATCTGTGTGTCTGCATTTCAGTGTGTATTTGCATGTCAGGTCAGTGTGCTTGTGTGTTAACGTGTCTGCTTCATATGCTGTTGTGCATATGTAAAGCTTGTGCATGTCTGTGAGTGTCAGCCTGGGTGTCAGACAGTGGGCTAATAAGAGCTAATTCAGGGGGTCCATCCTGAAGCACTGTGGATGGGGATGGGTGTGTGGTAGGGGTGGGGGGTGGCGGCAAGTTGTCAGCGGGGCAGCCAGCCAGGTTCCCAGGACACCCTCTGCAGACCACTTGAGACGAAGAGAAAGAGAGGAGAGGGAGTGCGGGAGGGAGGAAGAAAGAGGGAAGAAGGGAGAGACGTTCCCAAAACAAAACACAAAAACACGAAGCCACAAGTCAGCCAGGGAGGCATTCAGATCCCACGCAGGTAGCCCAGCGAGAGAGAAGCCAAATTGTCCTTTGTGACACAAGAGCCATTCAGCGGGAACAGGATGCTGTCTGCAGGATGTCCCAGACCCCTCGGCGCTGTATTGTTGTGTGTGTGTGTGTGTGTGTGTGTTTCTGTGCGTGTGCATGCACGTCTGGCCCAGTGTTGACTTTCTGGAAAGACTGACGAGGGAGGACTTGGCTCTCTTCTCTGTCAAACGTCTGACAGTGAATGAGCGCTTCATAGACAAACTCAATTAGCCAGCATAAAGATTTAAAGGAGGTGTCTCGTGCAACAAAAGGACTCCTATTTTGACATATGGCCGTGGTGAATGTATAGCAAACATATCTCTTGGTTGGCTTTGAGACAGTGGCAGAGAGGTTAGAGGCGGTCTGAGACTGAGAGAAAGAGGGATGGAGAGAAAACCACAAGGAGGCAGAGTGGGAAAGAGAGTTATAATAAGAATGACAGACAAATGTATACAACAGTAACAACTCGTAAACTGGGACAAGGTTCTCTGTTTATAATCCCCCAAATTACAATATAATTATATATTTCCCCACTTGTACCTATACGGGTACCTACCAATAACAAGGGTTTTAGATTTCTGCCATTGAGACTTTTAAAATCCCTCCAGGACAGTGGAGGTGAGCAGAATTTAACATGTGGTGCTGAAATCAAAAAACAAAAAAAAACAATAAAAGAAAACTCAACAACAATATGGCTTTCCAAAATCAATGTTTTGGCTCCTCGGGATAATTCACATACTAGATGCCAAAGAGCGTCTTTCGCCTGCATATTGAAATGCCGGTGGGTTTGACAAAGCATCTGTATTGGGCGACATGGGAAATAGAATGGGTAGAAACATGACAAGTTTTCACTCTTTTTAGAAGAGAAATGGGAAAACTGTGTTGAAGTGAGAATATAATTCCTGTTATAATGGGATAGTGGTACCTCAGTGCTGTTAAAGTACATGTACTTTACTTGAGCATTTCTCCTTCTTTAAAACTATATGTTAGAATATAAATATACTTTTAATGAGATGAGGCCCCATTATTCTACTTCATATCTCTTCAGTGGATATTTTGCACTTTTTACTCCATTACCTTTTACCAGCTGTAGTTACTAGTTACATTGCTGATTAAGACCTTTCTTATGATGTATAGTTATGGATTTATGTACCTAGCAACATGTAGTTCAAAAGAGTCTAATCTCAACCAGCTGCCAACATTAAAATGCTGCTTACACATTAATGCATCAGCAATATTCTAACAATGTAATATGAGCATTATGTAACACTTGGAAGGGACCACTTTTGCGCTTTTAAATTAAAGTGTCAGTCTCAGAGATTTTCATGTAAATAAATGTCTGTTACATATCTCGAATGAGGTACCACAATAGTGACTGAGCCCATAATATATTTGCAGTAGTAAGAACTGGGTGTCTGTGGCAACATTCCTGAGAAAAGTGCTGTTTTAAGTCACTGCAAATGCAAACCGAGCATTTCCTACTGCTGCATCTTGACATTTAAAATATTTAACACGAGTTGTCTTTGATTTATGAAGTATTCACAGGAAATGCAATCTCTTTGTCAGTGAGCTTAGCGCTGACCACTATAGTTATGGTGTCTACAAAAATTGTTGGTATTTTCTGACAGTTCAGTTCAGTTTGAAATATTGCAGGCAATAATGGAACAGTCAGGAGCAGCCACAGTGAGCTGTTAGATGAAGAGCTGCACGCGATGGGCTGCACACCTCCAACTTCTAAGTGTGGTAACCAACTGCTTTCACTGTGCCCTGCTGTTGTTAGACTCATGCCGTGTGCAGCATAAAATGAGATCATGGTTGCTCACGGTTGATGGGAAAAAAGACAATTACAGAATGACTGCTTTATCAAGACAATAGTTTATCTTGTCTGCTTCCAGTGTCGGCAACGGAACCAAGTGATATCTTATAGGTTGAGAATTTTAAGTACGATTTTAAATGCAGGACTTTAAATTGAAAATGTGCATTTACATTTTGTTGTCGTGACTTTTACTCAAGTAAGGTAGCCTATCCTAGTTCTTCTTCTCCCACTCTATGACACTAAAACACTTTAAGTTGGTAAGAAAAAGTAAGTAAAACTCAGTACATGAGTTGATATTGAACTTAATGTCAAGTAAAATATTATATAAATGTACATACAGTTTACTGTATACTCTATTAAACTTCTCTATTGAGAGAGGAAAGTTAGATTTATATACAGAGTAAAGCATTGCACCTAATCCCAAGGTTATGAGTGCAATCATGTGAGTATGTAACTATATATACATGTTTATTGTGAGTACAAGTGTATGTCTCTGTCTGTGTTCAGTGAATGCTTGAACATGTTGCTCCATGTCCATATGTTCCCATGTACAGTTCTTAGATAATATACAGTATGTATATGTGTGGTTACAGCTGGTGATTTCCCAAGGTCATGTTTAACCCTGCGCTGCAGTCTGCTCTGTTTCTCATCTGTTCTCTGTGACTCCCTTGAAAGCCCTGATGAATAGTGCTGGCAGTTTGCGGTGGCATAGCTAGAGTTATACATAAGACCTTACTCTCATCCCCAGGCCATACCATCATAAAGCATATTTCACCCCGCACCACCCTCATATTACAGAAACACAGAGTTTCCTGGTTCATAATTTAAAGTTCAGGTGCTGAAAGCATCTACATGGTGGGAGACGAGCCAGCATGTCCTGCACAAAAGGATGAATTTATGTCAGCTAAAATCAGTACAAGGGGAGGCTGATGAAGGGGGAGGCGGTTGTGTGTTCATCCCCATGACAACAAAGATGAAAACATGCACTTCCTCGCACAGTGAGCCCATATAAGGGGGCCGCTGGGCCGAGGCCTGCTCAACAATACCTTTAATGTCATAGCTCAGTGACTGCTCTTTGTGAGTAGGGCGGCGCGGTGCGACCCACACAAAAACTCAAAGGCAAAATGGATTAGAATATGAGAGAAAAGATGACTGAATCAAACCCAGTGGATTGGAGGAGATTAGCTGAAGGGATTATGGGACAACTAACACACTTATTACTTTCTGTTGGGGCAGGGGATGAGTTTGAGTTATGCGCTCAGTGGACATTTTGTGGATAACTTCTGATACAGTTTCTTCTCTTTCAGGTTCTGTGTACTGTAGCAAAGATTGTACGGAAACACGTTTCAAATGCAAATTCATCATATAATTTTAAATTAGCAACCTGTCAAACAAACTATTACAGAATGTGGAAGATATAAGAAAAGGGTTGCGCTAACACAAATAGTTGAATAAATGATTAGGCCAGTGAGTCACCAGAAAATGTATCTGCAACTATTTTAACATTTCGACTTTTCGAATTTTGATTATTTTTCATGCAAAAATGCCAAACATAGCATAGACCCATCTTGTAATTTGTGTGGATTTGCTGCTTTTCTTAGTTTTATATCCCTATGAAATAAATATCTTTTGATTTTAAACTAGAAACTAACAGGAATATATTCTGACATTTAGAGACAAAACGATTAATCGATTCATTGAGAAGATAATTCTGTTAATAATTGATAATGTCAATAATCCTTAGTTGCAGCCCTAGAAAACATATCTGCTGTTGAAAAACATTAAAAAACCTTTAGTGTAATTTGTTTAAGCTCACTGAGAATACACACTTCAGTATTGAGCTATAGGCAAGACACTTGCTTACAAAAAAATGTTTTTGTAAATGACAAAGGATACATTTTGAGTGATCCTTATACAGTGTGTTTCAGAATGAAAACTTTCCATCTATCTTATTTTAACCATTTAAAATCCAGAAGCCTCTTAAAACCCAGTCAAACATTGGAAAGCTTTGGACGTGCAGCTGATACTAATTCCTGATCTGTATCTTCTGGAGCACTCTAGTCCTTCCTGTTGTATTTGTGAGGAATCCAAACTTAAGTCAAACACTTTGAGAGAAACAACAGCAAGCCACTCAAACCTGCAATTTGACTTTGTGACTTCCACTCCTTTGACCAAATGCTTCTCTCTTGCTGTTAATTATTTGACCAAACTGGAGTCGAGGAGCTTATAACTTCTTGTCTGGAGTTTGCTCTGCTCTCCAGGTCTCCAATTAGCCTAAAAAGACCCTAGGAAGGACTGCAGAGACAAAGGAGGGAGAAAGGGAGCAGGACGCCAAAAGAAAAACAAAACACAACAATCAACAAGACCTCCTGGCGTCCTTGTGAGGGGAGGACACACACAAATACAGACCTCCTCCCATCCCCTTACAAACGGTGTTTTCAGAGCTCAGGCGGTCACTGTGGAAACCTGGAGCTTCTTTCGTTCATTTCAATCGTTCACTTCCCTTCCTCCCTCCTTACGTTTTTCACTTATTGCACACACACACACACACACACACATGCACGCACACACTGACATCCCCCCAGTCCCCACCTCCTCCCTAACCCTCCATTCACGCCCTCCCTTCTTCCAGGGCTAAAACAAAGCACGGGGCTGAAAAGGCTCTGAGGTAGGTAAATGTATTCAGTGACACCGGCCGGATGATTCCCTTCTGCGCCAACCCTGTAACATTTGTTTCAGGCCTTGTCTGAGGGCAGGAACGGCATGTTGGGCCTTTTGTCCCACGTGCCCTCTGCACAGCCCTGCAGTTAATGGTGGCCTTGTCCTAGGCTGCTAGACCAGAAACCTGCAGCCCCACGGGATGGGCAGACACGGTGACACGGGAAGTGGGAGAAACATGGGAAGCTGGAGAGCGTTAGGGAGTCGTTGGGGTGTAGGAGCTGCCCATCTGGTAAGCCCACCTTGAGCGTTTCCACAAGTTCTGAGCCCCAAAATGCTCCAAAAGGCAGAGCGGAAGGCTTTGCTGGAGGCGCAACAGGATGAAACACCCATGCACGTGAATGTTACATTTGCAATGCACAATCCGTTTGTCCAGCTCCCACCTCATCTACATAAACAGAGTGTCTCATTCTTTCCTTTAATTTCCTCTCCTCTCCACTTCCTTGCTTTCCTCTCTTCTACTTTCCACCCCACTTTATTTCTTTCCTCTCCACTCCACTCCTTTCCTCTCCTCACTTTTTCCCCCCTCTCCTCTCTTGGTGGACACAATACCCCCCAGTTTTCCAGCCCCTTCTTTCACCCGCTGTGAGTGACAGGCCGTCAAGCCGAGGGGCCAGGTGCTTGTGGAGAGGGTGAACTTGATCACCGGGGGGGTTGGAAGCAGACGTCCTGCTGCTATCTGTCTGAAGAGGGCCCCCAGCATTTAGCTGTGAGGGTCCCCACGCTTTCACCACCGGCCGCTTGAGAGAACATCTTCACCCTTGTATTTTGCGTTTCTCTCTCCGGGAGAGAAGTGGGCATTGGGGCTGAGAACTATACCACACTTGACTCTGGTAATCTGCTGAACAGCAAAAGAGCCGAAGCCTCTGCTGACCTAAGAGGAGAGCATAACTATGGTGCTTTTTATTGAGCAGTTGTTGTATTTGATGCTGTATCATTTTGTCAAGGAAGAGTAAAGGCAATTTGTGTTGAGTCTGATTTTGCTGAGGCACACCTTTAAGTTGGAAGTCTGTAGCATCTGTTGCTGCCTTTTCTGAAAACACGGTATATTCTCCCCAAAAATGTCAACTTTGTAGCACCAATTGACATATATTAGTCTAGAAGTACTGAGAGCTTTTACTTAGAAAAATCACAGTATAAAGATACTCCAATACAAACAAAAGTGATTCAAAATTGAGTAAAGTGAAGTAAATTATTACTGATGGAAGCAGAATTTTAAGGTACAGGTCAAGTTTCACAATTTTATGTAACGTTATCATATTTATTAGATGATCATATGTTTTACATGTACAGTTTTATTCAGCAAAGTCACTAGTAACTACAGCAGTAAGATCAATGTAGTATGGAGTAAAAAAAAAAACATCCTAATTGTAAATGAGTACAGAAGTCGAGGTAATGTACTCAGCACAGTTACACTCAGTTACACTCCAGCACTGCCCGTAGAAGAAGACGTAATAAGTAGCATACTGTGAGTTGACATAAAATGTTATAGTTACAGGATTAGACGTCAAAGTCAGCAGTTGAATTACTTTATAATTTAATTCATTTATACTAATCTTGTTCTTTTACTTTGTGTAACTGAATGAAATTGTACCAACTTCCTGTGGCTGTTGCTGAAAAACTTACTTATACTTCCCAATAATTTTATGTAATTTGATTTTGAATTATGTGACCACTGATTTATCATTTGCCTATACTGGATAATTATTGTTTTGATTAAAAATCGAATAAAAATCTACATGTTACAACAGACCGTAGTCGATTGTTGAACTAAGCTTTGATGAAACTAGTTACTTGTTTGAAAATGTCTGCAGTCATTCTTGTTAAGTTTTTGTTTCTATGAATTCACTCCTGGTATTATGGCAGGAATCCCAGAATTCCCACCAGAGTATTCGTGTCTTTTGTGTGCATGTGTGTGTAAGTGGGTGTGTGTGTATTCATAAGACCCAAAACTCAAATCCACCCCGCTCTCTGCAACAAAATCAGCTCTTGTATTGGGGGCCACCACTACAAACTGTGTATGAGGGGATTAGGGGCTCCTTGACCGCTCCTTCAAACATACACCCAGCATGGCTGCCTCGATTATGACCATTAGATACCCCGAAAATGAGACTGAGATGAAAGGAGGTAATACTGAGGGCTTTTCCCATGGACGTATTTGACCACACGTCCAGCAAAAATGAATCTATAATCCAAAACTCCACAAAGGCAAGAGTGGAAGCTGTCCTAGAGTGTTGTGCTAGCTTGCTGAGAGAGGCTTTATGTTTCTATTGCCTTCATTGAGCCTGGGAGTGCCATAATAATGATTAGACACTTTAAAGGCTAGATTAAAGTGAGGACAAGGGCAGCTTAGTCTGTGAAGTAATTTTAGGGCAGTTGAGCAGGTTTCTTAATGGGAAAATTCCTCTGAATAACAGAAAAAAGGACACGGGACATCATCCAACTGAGGACAGGGTTATCTTCAGCTTAAGCTGGCACTTTGAACAAGAAAATGAAGATATAGCCATGAAATGTACTCATACATGCCCTACCAGATATGCTCAGACACACACACAAACTCTGTTGTCAGGGAGCAGCTCATCTGTTGGCGGTGTGTTCAGTGGAGCTGCAGGCGGTGCAAGGTGATCCTGTATTATCCAGGCTGCCTTGGCAGGTGAAAGTGCTGTGGGGCAGAGGGGCTTAATGTAACTGCTGTCTTTTCAGCAGCCGAGGAGGCGGAGGGCGCAGGCAGCAGCTGAGAGGCCGAGAGGCCTGCTGCATCATAAATGACCAACACTGCAGAGGCAGCACACACAGGCCAAGGTGTGTCAACGCTGCAGGCCTGCAGCTCCCTGAAGGGTATGGTGACTGAGTTGCAAGGGCTTTGGAGAAGAAAACTGCTGTCATTGAAAGTTTTGTTACTCTCGTTCTATCTTTGTACAATATGTCAAACTTACATTTACCCCAAGTTAAGTATGGCGAGATTTTGTGCCTGTTAACACTTAACACCTGTTAAGTCCTTTTTATTATCCAACTTAATGTCAAAATTATTCACTTTTATTTGAGGCAGGCAGTATTAACGTTGACTTCATACGTACAGTACCAGACATCAGCTTGAGTTGTTTATGATGGTATCAGTATTATTACTGAACCTATTATCAACTTTTCAAATGTTCACGGTCCACTTTGCAAAGCCAGATTCAAGTTTTACAATTTATTAAGGATGTTAATTAACATGAAAATGTTTTGGTGATTTGGACCCGGAGAGTGAACCACCGTCTCTGCAATCATTTGATGACCCACTCTACAGGCCACAGCCATGGAGAGAGTTGAGATAAACTCTCAACTTTTGTTTTACTCCTCGTTCCAACCTTTTTGTATGATGACAAGTTGTGGGTAGTGGGTAGTGAGGAAAAGAAAGATTAGGGATGAAAACCAGGTTTCTCAGAATCACTTCATTGATCTGCTGCTCTTTGACACTACATGGATCTAGTTAAGGTGATTTGAGGAACCTATTGGAGATGCCTCCTTGCTACCTTGCCTTTAGAGATGTTACAGGCAGACTGACTCTGAGGAGACGCAGAGGTCAAGGATACACTTAAAGGAACCACATCTCCCATCTGTCTATAGTCAATGTTTTTGTATAATGTCTCTATAACTTGGAACAAATATAAAAAAAATAAATAAAAACAAAACCTTAAGTGAAATATTCACCTGATGGTGCAAGAGCAGTAACTACATAATAGATTTATTTGCCAACAATTATAAGTATCTAATCAAAATGTATTAAAATAAAAGTAGGATTACTTAAAATGCACTAAAAATAGTACATGTAGTTAGGTAGTTAATAAGAGAACTTCTAGGCTGAGAGTACTTCTATTAAGTAATAGTAGTGTCAAAAGTCTACATTTATTGAGCATCAGACATAGAAGTTGGAGTTGAGACAACATAGATACATATTTTTCTTCACCTGATAGTTATTTATACATATATATATAGTTGTACTGATAGTTATCAGTATTAGCACTGGACAATAAAAAAAACTCTTATTTAAACTGAAATACCTCTGGAACGAAAAACACATTTCACAATGAAATAAAAGAAAATCCCATCATAAACCATAAAACTATAACAACCCTGTACGCTGAACATAAATCAAATGCACATTTTACTCATACATTGAACTGCCAATTCTGTCCCACCCTACACGCAGCCCAGGATTCTCCTTAAATATCCCTAATTCCCAAGTGGAGCTGATAACAAAGCCGTACGGGATGCCAACAAAGCCTCAAGAGATCCTGAAATATCCCACTACCACCTCCCTCTACCCTTCAGGCAAAATAACTCCCTTTCCTGCCAGAGTTCCTTGTCTGTTCATCTTAGGCCAGACAATATGTGTTGCAGAGAATGTGAAACTCTGCAGATGGGCCCTCAGGGACATGTGCTCATCACATAGGTTTGGGATAAAGGGAGACCCGCGGGGGAGAAGGGAAGTAGCTCGAGTGTGGAAAGGAGAGAAGGGACGAGTCATCCAGGGAGTCAGTGTTAGGGAAAATAAGACCTGGGTTCAGTTCCCTCTGCACGTGGCTCCCACACCTCCAGGCTCAGGTGTGTTTTTCTCTTCACTGGGAATGTTTACTGAGTGCATCAGCACTGCTTTCACCAGGATCTGGGGTCAATTTGTTACGTGAATTTTGGTGATAGTAAAACAAAGAAGAAAATGTTCAGTTAAAGAAAATGTTCTAATTTTAAAATTTGTGTTAAATCCTCTGATCTCTTATTTATTAGCATTAGCATTTATTTGTCAGTATTTTCAAAGCCAACTTAGTAACCAGTCAATCACCTCAGCACTCTCTGCATTTGTTTTTTTCTCAACTTGAATCTAAATACTTTTAAGAAAGCCTTATAAAACTGCACAATTATTTAAAATGACTAGTCTTAATGTGTCTTGACACATGTTCATGTTCTTCAACATACTGGATGTCACTTAATGGACAAGTTCAGTGTTACTGTAGCACTTTAACGCTTTATTACTGGTTTCTGTAATGGTTTACTGTGGTTTAAGTTTATCACAACAGCAATATTTGTTTAAACTACAACAACACAATGATCATTTTTGTGTGAACTGCTGATTCTGTTAAAGTGAAGTGATTTTTACCTTTACACATCAAGTTGTTATACAGTATTTATCGGTTATTGTTACTTGAAACAGTAACCATCACCACTTGTTGAATTTGGTTCAAACACGAACCAATAAGTGGTGATGATTTTATTACAGAAGCAGATTTTGGTTTACATCACATTGTAGCATAAACACAGAATTAAAACAACAAAATGCCAACAGGGTCAGTTCAAATGTTCAAAAACTGTGTCTTGAGATGTGCAGTTTGACTTTATGTCTCATTACTAATGAATGCAAATATATTTCTTTACTATTTCTAATCGCTGATGCAAATGCAAATTGTGTTCCATGGTGTAGGAGTGCCATATACAGTGGTGTAAAAGTGACCATGTCACTTGACAGTGTAGCTGATGCTGTTCATACCGCCACCACTAGAGGGGGGTGTTGGCTCTGAATGGTCACTGAAGAGATGGGAAGCAGGGAACCACGGATCAATGGAAGTTTCCTCCTAATCAGAGCGGTGTGCAGCCGTCAGCAGGTAACAGGATGTGTGCATAAATATAAAGATTAAAAAACCGAAACAAACGTTCCTAAAAACGTTTGATAGAAACATTAACTCAACAGCAAACTACTCAACTACAGTCCTGTCTGCTGAGCTAGAAAGTTGAAGAATTAATTATCTTTGTTGACGTTTCAGCTAAAAATAAAAGCTGTTGTCTTGTTGTGCTCTTGTTGAGTTGAGTGAGGGACAGGAGACAACATCGTCAACTAACTTATAGTCTTTTGTTTTTCTAGCAAACATTAGCCAAACTTTGCACCCACCTTTTTTATTTGTACAACCCTGTTTAAAAGCACTAAACGCTTTTAGCGATTTGCTAAGGCTGCTACTGAATCACCACTAACACTTTAACTTCCCTTTTACTCATGTGGTTTTACCCTCCAACTATCATTAGCTATGTATGCTGTTCAAGTGTTTATGCAGTGCAACATGACGGCTATGCACCTTTTGTTGTCAATTCACAGATGTAGACTGTCATCAAAGTGTGCTTCTCCCCCTGAGGGAGGCATCCACAGTAGACTACACCCTTCAGAAGTCAGCAGGCCTGTGTTTGCGCCAGGGATTACATTAACACACCAGAGGCCTTCCAGACAGACAGACTGCTTCACCACCCAAGGTAAAGCCTCTGTTGCTTATAGGTGCAGTGGACGGTTCAGGATAGGTCCAGGGACTTCATGGTGTGCCCCTCTTTTCTGATGCGCTCGTACTTCTGGGTAGTGTGTTTACTCAGATGGGAGGAATAAACAGAACCAGGGTGAAGCCATGTGGGCGCTCCATTCTTATGGAGCCCCAGCCCAGTGGATTAGGGTAATGCTGACCCATAAGGGGGGGCTGTTGCGGTGCGCCCTTCCCTGACAGGAGGTGATGGATTAGGGCTTTGTCATGGCCCATGTCGGCCTGAGGGACCCAGCGATGAAGGAAGGAGGGACGCAGAGGGGAGATTGGAGCTCTGGGGCAGCCCAATCCAGGGGATCAGCAACATGTTGACAAGGGATTATCCTGTTTGGTGTGTTGCTTCAGGAGTTGCAACACACATAGATGGCCTGGGAGATAGATAACAAGTGTACAAGCAATGGACAATGATCTGATGTGTCCAGAGACCTTAAACTGATGGTACGTGAGGGGAAGTGACTGGTAATCCTATGGCACAAACGTTTTTGTTACAGAAGAAATAATATTGGACATGACATTTTATGTGTGCTGAAAAATATCTGTGCCTGATTCTTAAATTCTCAAATATGTGCCATCTAGACAAACTGCAGGTTTCCATGTCAACCAGTGATCAATCCCATTTCTCCCTTTTGAGATATAAAAAAAAGCTGTCAAATCAGCTGCTATAGTGACTGGCAGGAATAAAAACCTTCACATTTTGGATTTCACTGGCACAGGATAGGGAATTGCTGATTTAACAACAGCCATAAATCTCCACACGCATGAGCACAGATTGAGTTACACTAAGTGCTGGCGATAGCACCCCTAGCTGGAAACGGCGGTGGCATGATATCTCAGCCACGTTTGCCTCCGTTGTCGAAATGTAAAAACCAGATTGTGTCTTTTTATGGGTTCCCTTTGAAATCCGGCACACTTGACCCTCCCTCAGCTGGGATTTTACTGCATGCTCTGGTTTATTTCTGGAAACCTCCTACACTCCTCAGCTTGTTTAAGACGCCTGCCCAAGTGTGCCTTTTGTTTACTTTGCCAGTTGGGACAAACTGTAAAAGCAAGGTGATTAAGCATTTGCATGAGGTCTTGTATGACCCAAAGAGAAACCACAAGGAACATTTGGAGGGAGCCTCGTCAATCCACAGTTGTTGGTACTGATGTGTAGAGGGGTCTCGGGGAGAGTAAATTACCAACACTTGGCAATATCAACCACTGGCACTGTCTCCACATCTGGGCTGTGTCTGAAGTTATTAAATGTGAGGAAAGAGTTCTGCTCGGAGATGTTACGGTAAACGATATGGACTGAAATTATTTGACACCAGAGCTTTCTATCATCTAGATTAGAAACATAATATTGTACTCTGAGGAGGTTAGATATTGGTCAATTTATGGCCAGCAATAGATTACTCAGAAGATGGATTTGTACTGAGGTTACACTGTGTTCATCTGAAACACAAATGATTCGTTTTACATAGTGAGATGATGAAGAAGGGAGGGAGGCGGGAGGAGAAAATGGGTAGAGTGAGACATGATTGAGAAAGATAGTGACTGACATGTGGCAAGGAGGCTGTGATCCGTCTCTTGACGAACTTGTCGCCTCACCACGCTCCGTGTGTCAGGACCTGGCACTCTCCCCGTGTCAGGCGTGGGTGGCCTCCTGACAAGCGTTTGAATGTGTTTGTCATGTCCGTCTGGGCTGAAACCGCTCCTGAACACACACCCACATAATGACACTGACACAGTGCCATCAGGCCCGCCACCAAGCCCAGACACAGTCCCTGGCAAATACAACTTTTATCTCTTCGCTCCTCCTCTACGGATTTCTCTCAACCACTCAGCCCTCCTGTTGCTTGCTCTTCGTCTCTCAGTCTATCACTCATTGGTTGAGTACAACCACAGCCATTAACTAGCAATTTGGACCTAGATGATTATACTTAATGTAATTATGACCAAGAGAAACAGAAAGCAGGCCCAGCTCTTGGACTTGGTTCATCTGAAAATGAACCCTGTGCTGTAAATTGTAAGTACCTTTGCAAATGTCAGTGAGGAGAGTGCCAGCCAGTCCTACACAGGCGTCACTCATAGACCCCACTCTGTAATTGCCTGCTAGCTGGAGCTGCTGTGTAATTTTTGACGTGGCTCTCTGGCGGTGGCTGCGCTGACAGAATAAGGGACTGGAGATTTAATGCCCAGTCTCAACTTTCTCCCAAGCTTCTGACTGTCTTTCTGCTTCATTGGTGAACCTTTTTATTTCTGGCTTCAATTATTTTCTGGGATTCTCCGGGAGTTAAACTCAGACTGGAAGAAGGGTGCAGTCTGGCCTGAATTAAAAGCAACTCCAATGTCATTTGTAGAGCTGGATCTGGGCCTGGCAGGTACTCAACACACAAATTGTTGTATTTGCTGCAAAAAGCACTATCAAGATCTCATTAACTTGGTGGAAAATTTAGAGCTATGTCATTCGTATTCACTGAGAAGGGCCGTGTGTCTCCACATAACAGATGTTGGTCCATTTGCTGACACACTGCATATTAATTCCTGTGCATTCCTGCAGGTGTGTTTGTGGGCGGCTATCTCCCTGTGATGCACCCACTCAGCATAAAGAGGAGGAGGAGGAGGAGGAGGGAGGCTGAGTCTTTAGTGACAATAGCCCCCCTCTAGATGCTCTCCGTGGGTGTGGGCGGGGGTCATTTAAATGCCATTCAACCCCTGGCAAGACCCCCCAAAGACACCCCCACATTCTGGGGATGACTACCTGCCCAGGAGCTCTCTTTCTGCCCATCTGTCCCCTCACGAATCCAGTGTTCCTGGTGAGACTGCAGCCCCCTCCCTTCCCATATACATACAAACCAATGGGTGATTGCTGACTCAGCTCTGCATCAGGCTGACAGTGCAAACAGAGTAATGCAGGGGGTAAAGAGCTCATATGTCTGTGTGTAGGAGGGTGTAGGCTGCTGTTGTATTTGTTGGAGAATGAGTCGGTGTGTGTGTGTGTGTGTCTGTGTGCTTGGGAGTTACTAGGTGGGTGATTGAGCATTCATTAGTGTTGATGGATGTGTGTGTGTGGGTGTTTGTGTGAGTGGATGGATACATGTAGGAGGTGGAGGTTGTGTGTGGGTTTGTATGTAGGAGGA
>JAPMOB010132577.1:0-15446 GCA_029875015.1 Lepomis gibbosus | reverse complement strand
AATGGCTTGAAGCAAACTTGGGTCCATTTTCCCTGTACACAACATACTCTGACCTCAGCGTCTTCAACCTCTCTGTGGTATGTCACACTTTCCATTCTCAATCTTTTTAAAAATTATTCATAAAATTTTGAATTTCTCATTTTCACTTATTTTATTTTCATGTAAAGGGACAAGCTTTACTTATGTCACATTTTCCAAAGTTTCAAATACAGGAATACAAGACATAGGACCTATTTGCAGAATATGTAATAGATTAGGTTTACTTTAGTTATGTATTGACATTGTCCACTGGGACAAAACCTACAAAGTTATAATAAGTCAGGCAGAAATCAAAAACCAGGAAACCCGGAATATCCACAGTCCACAACCCAAAGTCCAGAAACATAGAAGGGAAAGGGAAACATGATTAAACTAAACACTGGGAAACTAAAACATGGTTGGACAAGTGAACTGGTGCACATTGAGGGGATCAGACCAACCAAAAAAACTCATTAAGGGGTTATTGTCAGCTTTACTATTAGTCTAGAAAAAGAGTGAAATAAAAAAAGAACGACATTGTTTTCAACAAGCTTAGAGCAAGAGAAAACTAGTGAGAGAGAGGTAATCTAGCATAAGTGAATGAACAGGAGAGAAATAATTTAAATAAATAATTGTAATGGCAGTTTACTTCTAAAGCAGAAATAGTCTACAGTAGAGATGTGTTCTGGAATTTTCAATCTCCTTACCACCATTGCATTTGTTCTCTTAATTCATCCTTTATTCATCTTAATACATTCAGCTCAAACATGGTCATAGTCACAAAACTGTATATTTAAATTACGGCACTGTTTTGTTGTCTTCTCCTGTGTGAAAATTGTTTCTGAAATGCCACCGCTGTTCTTTTAATCCAGTATGGGTCTAATTTGCTTTCTGATTTTTTTGTGTGTGTTTGAAACACAAACTGGAATGTATAAAGGTGACTTTTAGGTCCTACTTTAGTTCTTAAGTATATGTTTTCTTCCTCCATAGTTCCTGGAACATGTTTGTTGAAAAGGGCTTCAGACTGTGTTTGTCCATAAAAAGCAAATGTTGTTATCCATATGTAAACTTTTCCTCTTTTTCAATGTTTTGATAAGCTTATTCCTGATTGGCAGAGTTTTTATGAGTAAATGTTTGCATTGGATCCTTGAGAATATGTTGTTAAGTGTATAGAGGCTCTTTCTTAGGTTCACTGGGTTACAAAGAGTAATGTTTGTTTATATCACTTGAAATTGATTCAAATTAAATTTGTTAAATATGTTTTTTTTGTTTTATATCTCTCTTAGGTGACAATACTAGACTATCTTTCATCAAGTCAAAAAGCTGAATTTCTCCTTGAACCAAACAACTTGTCAAATGAAACCCTTGTGAGATTTGTGTTTACAAAACTTACTGCTCTTTCAACAAGTGTGGAAGACCTTGACTCTTTCTTTGACAGTTTTGTTAGAGGTGCATCAGATGTGAGTATTTTAATCACATTTAGCTTATGCCTTTTTTTCACTAAAACCAAATCCTGACAAATTTGTCATTTTTTTTCTAGCAAAACCTGACAACCATTGACCCAAGAGTGCGTGACACCATCCTAAATCTGACATTAATGGCACTTGCACCAAAACTACCCACACTAGATGCTGAGGGAATCAAATTATGGTTCCAAGTCTATCTACCTTTGTTCCTCCCAAGCATTGGTTCAAGCACATTTGAAGTTATTCCAAGAAATCTCAGCTGTAACTCCTATCAAAAAATGTGAGTGAAATCTCAATTTTCTTTTTGTCATATTGACCAGAAGGGAAGGATAGTAAAGAATGTAAACATCCTCTTACAAATTTTGGTGAATGGAAGAATTGTTATTGTCTTCACAGTGTCAAGGGGTGCGACAATGTTTTCACTCAACTCTCCGTGATGCAGACCCAACAGGTTTTCACGTTCATAATGGACTATCTAAGCAGACATTCCTCCTCCGGTAACTTAGTTAGCATAATAAAATAAAATTCCATTTGCCTTTGCTACTACCTCTCTGCCGTGAGTGTGCATAAATCCACATGTCTGGTATGCCATGTTCAATTTAATGACTCAGTTTTTGTATTCCCAGGCATCTCATGTGTTGAATCTGTAAATGAAGACAGACGTTGGCTAGAAGACATCTTTGGTCGGTTCCGTGTGCTTGCCTCCTACATAGATTTTGTGAAATTGAACAACAATTTCAAAGGAGTAAGTATTGCCTTTTCTTCCTTGTCCAGCCTAAACAATCTGAATCTAAAATGCTAATAATTCCTACTTTCCCTGTCCAAGACGTTGGCTTAGATCTAGAGTTGGTCTGTCTTTGGCAGTTGGCACAGTCTCCAAAATTCTTACATATTATGAATAACCAAAACACACAGCAAAAACAGTTAGCTTGTTGGTAAGTTGCAACCTGTTCAATGTTAGTCACTTTTGTGTGTGTGTGTGTGTGTGTGTGTATGTCTGTGTGTGCGTGCGTGCAGGGGTGTACTGGGACTGAAATTCAAGCCCGGGACCTTGAGACGGAGAGGCCTTTTTTTTTGCAGTTGTTTTAATACATGTTAGTGTTTTTATTGTATACAGTGAATCAGATCACGCTGAATACCTTCAAGAAACTTTCTGTCTACCTGCCTCTTCAGTTTGTATAAGCAAAGCAGCTCTGCACTGAACAAAACCAGGTCAGGCAAGCCTGAGTCAGTCTGCTTGCTAAAATACTTAAATATACTCAGAAACTACATGGATGCAATCCCATAAAATAGAGCAGTTTGTGTGTTTACATAAAAATCAAATCCCTCATCTTCAGCTCTGAGTAGGCTATCTTTGGCTCAGCTTCTGCTGTGCTGGACCCTCTGCTTTTACTTATTGTGCAGCTACATAGGCAATGAACGAGATAAACATCAGTAACAAAATATGACAACACTGCCCCTGTACCTGTCACTGTTTTATCTGTTTCCATTTACCTTCTGCTGTCCTGTTCCTTCTCTCCCTGCCATTCAACATGACTGTGGTCATCATCACCCTGTCCCTCTTCATCACTTCCACTGACCTTAACAGCTAATATACATTCAAACACACAGAGATTACTTGCTTATAGAAGGATGTTGTCTTTGTGTGATAACACATTGCAAACTGTTGCTTATAATATAGGCTATATAAAGATATAGCCATATATGTCTGTACACAAATACAAAAATAAATAAAAAATCAGTATATAATAAATGCATTAGCCTCCTAATCATGCACCTATCTGCCTGTGAAAGGTCCTGCTGCACCTTTCTGCCAAGAAGTCTGTTAATTTGGCACATTTAGCTACCTCTTGTGCTAGCATTTTTTTCTTCTTAATTCTTACTTTTTTCGGCACCACACCAATTCTTTTTTGCCACATTTACCATCTCTCTTCCGTCAATCACACAAGCCAGAGCCAGCGGTTCAGAGATTGAACTTGTCCCACATGAAAAGTAAACTTTGATTGGCGCCATTGAGCCAATCAGATTTCAGCGAAAACAAGGATTGGGAGTTGTCAGTCGTTGGGAGGTGTCAGTCGTGTGTCCCCCCCTCTCTATATTGAAAGTATTGGTTTGGCCCAGTCTGTTAGACTGGTCACTGCAGCTGACCAGACGTGCAGCGTGGTGACAGTAGAAACTGAAAACTAAAACTGACCCCCGGCCTAAAATGGACCGGCCGTTCAGGAACACGAGTTGCACTGTTGGTGTGTGCTTACTGAAATGCTGTTTGTTACTTCTAGGTGGAGGTTGCAGATCTTCTCACTCTCAGTCAGCTGGCCCAGCTCGCAGCAACTCCCTCACAGCTAAAGACAATGCAAGATGTCACAAAAATCATGACAGTAATCAAGCCTGTTGACTTTGGTGCTTTCTTTGACATAGTGTCACCGGCCATTAAGGTAGACATCTACGTAGCTGAAACTTTTTTGCTCAGTAATATTCAACATTGTTATTATACAAACTATGGATATTATTTGAAAAAAATATTCTGTGCCATCTAGTGGCTGTATCAAGAAAGGCTGCATTTTCACTAGGATTGTTAAAAATTTTTCACACACATGCCATCATAATAATTTAAAAGCGGAACCTAATGGTCCTGTTAAATTGAATTTCAATTAAATTTTATTTATATAGTGCCCATTCATAACAAAAGTTATCTCATTGCACTTTTCATATAGAGCTTAAAGCTTTGGCTCTCATTCTACTTTTGAAGAACCACAAGTAGCCCTGCATTCTGGGAGTGCAGTGCTCTAGTAGCATAATAAGTACTATGAGTTCTGTAAGATATGATAAGATAAGGTCAGCCTTTATTTATCTCCCATCTCTGAGAAAGTTTCAAATATTACAGCAGCAATGGAGCCTGACCTGTAATAGGACACATGTAAAAAAAATACTGAAAACACTGTCTTGGCTTGTAACCTAGAGTTGACTGACAGTTGAGCAGGCTCAACTCTCAGTCAAACAGGCACAATGGCTCACCTTCCAGAGGCTTAATGCTAAATGGTAATTTCTTGATACATCCATAAAATTAATGCATTTTGTATTTTTAGTTGTTTTTTAAAAGCAACATAGGAACACATATTTAGCTTTTAAATACAAGGAATTAACTGACCAATAAATGGTAACATGATCATAACATGTAAACCATTTAGTTCAAACTCTTATTAATAATATGTAAAATTCCCCCAGATCCACCCAACCAACTACGCACAGGAGGTGAAATCTGCCTTCCTCCAGGAAGTATTTGACAGAGGGAATCTATCCTCTCTAGCCATCAGTGACACAGAGTTCCTGCTGTGGCTCAAGGTTCGACTGAGCCCTCTCCTGGTAAACCTCTCTCCAAGCCAGGTCACACCTTTATTTGACATCGTGGAGAACAGAAGTTGTAACAGCAGCCAAGAAATGTAAGAGGTTCTGTTGTGGTGTTCATGATTATTGTGAAAGTATGTATTCTTAATTTCTTAGACTTATATTTATCTGACTTTAGGATTAGATTGTTGGACACGCTACATGTGACACTCAGCAACAACACCCAAAGGGAGATCTACAAAAGCATCCTTCTCCTCCTCCAAGGTTAGTACAAGAGATAATTTTACAAAGCGCGCTAATTAAAATCATGAGGATACACATCTTGGACAAAAGACAATTTGTTGTAATTAATTTGTGTTTAAAACAGGTCCAACGCCCCTGAAGTGTTACAGAGGTGGAAGCTTCTATATCTATCTAAGAAACACTTTCCTCAGCTTTGGCTTTCCAGATTTGTCCATGTTCATGTCTCTTCTGCCACAGATGCGCGAGTCAGAGGTAACACATTACAATGCCAGCTTTTTTCTTTTAAAGTTCCAACACAGATGTGGAGGATGAAATACAGAAATCTACTTTCCACAAGATAATTAATACAGAATCACTTATCATTTATAAGTTATCACCTGGTAATAGCTGTAGCTGCAAATAACCACAGATCTAGGGCATCATATCAAAATATTCTTCCTACAACTTTTACAACTGCAACTGAAACTGTCTTTTTCCCCTTTCAGCTCATAAGTACCATCAGCATCTCAGAGCTGCTTCAGTTCCTTAATCAACTCGATGTGCTAAGTAACAACTCTGACATCTGTGTCATCTTCAAAAACTACAACAACACTCCTGCCTTCCTAGAAACTGTATGTCCCTCTTCTGAATGCTGCTCTGTAACTAATGAGACATATCACTTTTACATGTTGATATTTGTAGCATCCAATGGTAATATTGTCACTGTTTTTGTACGTATGTATACAATACACATATGATCATCAGTCTAAAATGAACGATTTTGACACCAGTCTCTCATTAAACATGTAAATACACACGTGTGCCATCAGGAGGATGTTCCAGACGATGTGAAAATGGTGACGCTCCCCTGTGTTTGGCGCTTGGCACTGAGCAGCAACAGCAGATCTGAAGTTAACTCCTGGTTTGACGTACGATTGAGGAATTATCTTAGATTCCTCAGCAAGAGCCTCATCAGCTTCAGCGAAGTGCAGAATGCATCGTGTCTCGCCCTGCAGAAACTGTAAGAGTCTTTTTCACAGTGTCAGAACGCTCCAGGCTACCAAGATGGATGACATGATACACAATGTTGTGTTGTTGTTTTTTTTCTGATAGAGTCTATGTAATGGGAAATAACTTCACATACAACAGCGCTGAGTTTGGACGGGGTGATGTATACGCCACCATCAGGACTTATTTGACAACTGGTAAGATGCGTTTTTTAATGCATAAAGATGGATTTGTAATACAATTTAAATAATTACATTTTTTTAACCTAATCCTCATGTTATATAGAAAAGAATCTTATACTGAGTCTTAGTCCATCTAGGTGCAGTGCACATAGCTGAAATTATATAATGTTCTAGACTCGAGCAGGTTTCTTTTTTTGGCAAATGTTAGCGTTTTTAAGGTGGAATTTGTCATTTAGTGTAAGTGGGGAATTGTTCCAAACCCACCTGTACAAAATAATTTGTGCAAGTAGTGTGATTCTTCCATATCTTTATATTGTAACTTTGACCTATAAGATGATTGGATTTTTATACAAAATTCCTGTTTAGTGCAGCTTTAGATTTTCGAAAACAAACTTAACATTACAAATGAATCAGTGTGCAAGTACAGCAGAGTCGCTAGCATGGCTAAAGACTCTTATTCTAGTTTCAGTGTCAGCTTCACTGGTCTTTAAATGTTGATTGTAATTACATTAGGTTATTTGTTTACACGGTTATGGCTTTTCCATGTTTCCACAGGCTCCGAAGTCAGATGCTACAATGCCAGTGATTCAGAACTCAATTCTACTGCCTGGTTTGTCAATTACATTGGCAACTTTGTGACTTTTATCACTCTGGATGATCTCATCAGCTTTCTCTCCACCAGTCAAGTATGTCCTGATATTGGTCATATAATTTATTTAAAGTTGAACAAAAAATATAGAAGTTGTTCATTTAATGAGACTAGCCACAGCTTTCACAATTGTACACTATTTTCATTTCATTATTAGTTTATTTTAGTTAAGCCTGACAAAGCCAAAGATATAATTAAGTAATTTATGAAACCCTCTTTGTCTCTATATTTTTAAAGAGTAAAGTGTTTTTGGTGGACCAAGCCAACCTGGAGCTCTTTAACAACATCGCAATCCCGGCAAATGTAACTAACTACTACATCTCACGGCTTTTTGCATTCAACCCAACCTTCAGCCCTTTACAGTGAGTATGATTTGACACATTTGATTAAAAATAGAATTGTGCTATGTGTATCATACATATTATTTAGTGGATGAATGTTGGTCATTCTATACATTAAAATAAAAAATGTTTTTTATTGATTTTATATTTATATTTTATATATTTATCATCTAGTCTTCCAGGCCTTCTCCTGTGCTCCCCTGATGTCCCAAGTTCAGCATATTCTTCTATGAACGAGGCGGATACCATCCTCATCTTGAATAAGCTGAATAAATTGTGCAATGGAACAAAGGACACTGAGGTATACCAGCTTCAGTAGTTTGGATAAAGCACTAATCACACTAAGCACATATCACAGTTAGACAATTTTAACCTTTGGCTTAAAGTTTTTAAATATTGTTGACAGGAACATTTTATTCCATAGTCCTTTTGATCAGTTCAGTAAGAAGTTTTGGTTCATTGTTGCTGTCAACAGTTTCTGCGTAGTTTGTGACAGGCTGGGTTTAAAATTTGAAGTGTATAATGTATGAAGTGTTCAGTTTTGAATTGTGTGGCCTGCTGAGTCAGCTTTACAGTGTCTAAGTGGTTAGTGTTGGAGCCAGTTAAGTAAGACTGAGATGTGTGTGTAAGCACTATGATCGAATGACAACCTGTCCAGGGTTTTCCCGTCTTTCACCCACTGTAGAATCACTTGGCACACTTGTTGACCAGGACTGTACAAAGTAACTCAGCTGTGAAAAGATCATGCATAAAACAGTCTTTAACGAGTCTTAATGTTTGTAAATTTGCCTTTGCAACCTTGCTCACCATTGTAACATGTTTCTCACATGCTTACTCTTTCTCTGTGCCTTTCTGATAATGCTTTGAACATATTGTGCATGAATCTCTTCACATATCGTTAAAACAGTAACACTGCTGTAAAATGTCCTCAGTTGATTTTTTCACAGCTAGGTGTGTTTTATTCTATAGGTATCTGCAACTCTGGCATCCAACATCCAGATCATCACATCAAACACGTTTGTGACCCTGGGCAATGCCAGCTCAGGCCTGTCTTCTGCCCAGCTCACTTCAGTTGCTCCATCAGTGCTGATTTCCTCTTTGACCACCCTGAGCTCAGTCAGCAGCTGGAACCTGCAGCAGGCCACCATCATCATCCACAGCATGACTTCCTCAGGGTTCCAGGTAAATTACTGTCCATTTAATATGGTTGGTAAAGAGTATTGTTCAATTATGGTTGTATTAAATATAAAATGACCCTCAAGTACATTATGGCACTTTAGCTTTGATAAATGCACGTGTTAAACAGATCAACAGCGGACCCTCCCTGCAATCACTTGGCACACTTGTTGCTGGAGTTTCTTCAGAGACAATGGGGAAAGTCCCAGCTTTTGAGCTTCTCAGCATCTCCACGAGCAGCACCTTTATTTCTAACATGCTGGCAGCCCCAACAGTCCTCCAACAGATCTTTGTCAACAAGGTACAAATTTAACTTTCTTTCTACCACAATATTGAAGCCATGATTCTGAAGTCGGGGCTCACTGTGCTCTTCTCTGCATGTTTTTTTTAAAAGAACTGTTTTTGTTGTTTTTGAATAAAAATGTTTCTCAGTTCTGAAAGACTTTCTGGCTTTACACCATTTAGTTTATTTTTTTGTAGTTAAAAATGTTAAGACAGCTTTATTCTCCATTTACTTCGAGTGAACCCATGTGAGCTGTGATTTCAGTTGAGTTAGTGAATTATTGAATTCCATTACAAATATAGTAACATTTTCAGAAAACACAGTGGCCAGATTTATTATAACGTGCTACATGTCAGGGTTAAATAAATGTACTGTATGTAAAGGCAGAAAATAACATTCAAGAACCCCCAAACTTAATATGTGTTTTGTACGTAGTCACGTAAAGGAATTCTGAGATGATTTCTGATCTTGGTTTTTAGATCATTTCTGTGGACGCAAGTCCAGCCCAAGTGATATTGAATGTCCCCGATGCCATGGCAACTCAGATCCCACTGCACAAGCTGATATTCTCTGAGGAGACTGTGAACATCAAGGTGATAAACAGAAAGACATGGACGCAAGATCAGGTCAGTATGTGGTAATACACAAAGAATAGAGTTAAATAGTTGATGCTTGATATATTCAAACTGAAGTCACTGACATTCTATCACAGTATTAGAAATTATGTTTATTCAGTGGTTTCCAGAGATGTGAGATCCTTTCAAGACATAAAAGTGACATATACTGAATCTCATTTCATTAATGTTTGCACAACAAATCAAATCGGATTATTTTATTGCACGTGTAAACAATTTCATATGTTCTGTATATATATTATATTTTGAGAAATCTTCATAGGGTTATTTTTTTATTGTTGTTGCATAGTGTGACATAAAGTAAAATTCTTTTAGAATTATCAGGTGATTAAAAGATCAACAGCCCATAGGCCCCCTGTTACATTTACATATTCTGCTAGAATGGAGTAAATTTACCTTAAAATTCCCTTTTTCAAAAACACACAGCCGAAGTCTCACCCGTCTGAAAGATATTAAAATAGGTGGACTAAAATCACTTGAATTTTCCAAACAAAGTTTCAGTTTTAGCTCACATTGTTGTGTCTGTTCTTCTAGGCTGCAATGTTTTTCGGGACACTAAGTAACACAAACTTTGACACTGAGCAGTAAGTAAACAAGTCTCATAACAATTTTTAATTCATTCATTAAAATAAGATTTATCACAGGCTATTAACTTTCTTTGTTTTTTTCATTGTCTCCCACAGGCTTTCTCCATCTGTGCTGCAAGGCTTCACTTGCACGTCAGTCCAGAATATGACAACTACCAAGATCCAGCAGCTGATCTATGCTTGTAGGCCCAGGAAAGGCAGGGCCAAGGTGGCACTGAAGGAATCACAGGTAAATTCAAATAAAACATACTTGAAACTAAACTTAACCGAATAAAATCACTATACCATTTATCTTATAGTGATAATCAAGATAAGTTAGATGTATTATACTAGTCCTTATTTGTTTTGGACAACTAACTTGTTTAACAATTAGTATAATTCTGTGCCTTTGCATAATTTTCTACAGCTGACTTGCATGTACAACCTACTCAATGGAAAACTGTCCCAGAACTTCACAGATTATCCCTCAGGCATGCTTCTCTACTTGAAGTAAGTCTATCTCTTTCATTTTATTTTACTGACCTCATTGTGTGTCAAAGGTTTAAAACAGTATACATTGGCTTATTGATTAGATTTTTTTTCATACCATATTTAACTAAGTAAGACTCGTCGAGATCAATAAACTCTTTTACAAGGGGCACCACAGACAACGACAATAACCTTAAGAAACATATATGATAAACATTTACATGTTTATTCAGTTAAAGCAACACTTGTTTTTTTGTGCCTTTTGGCGCACCTACCATGTAACTCACCGCTGTTATAAACAACAGCTGTACATGTACATTTGTTATGATGACATTATTTAGGATTAAAAAGTAGCAACTTGACAGCTTTTACAAAATCAGCCAAATATCAAGCACGCACTACAACACAAGACATTAAAAGTCAGTCCAGCAACAAGAAGGCCAGCTGGGCATCTGTCCTGCATCCTTTCAGCTCTTTTAGGTCATACCAACGAGTAAAAGCCAGACTGATATTTACACCATTCTCCTGATTACAAATCAGTGTACCATCAAAATGATTTTGAAGTTGGCATTTTAAGATAAAATACTACATAATGTTGCTTTAAACTAAATTCAAAAAGCTTACCCACAGTGACAAGTATCAAGAGAGATTTAAAAAATCCGACCAGTTATCTTAGTTTCTTATTCTTTTTGACGGTCATTCCAAGTGAGCGGAGCAGACCACATAAAAGCTTTCTTTCCCAGTTCCTTCTGTACACCTCAAACTATGGCTACAGTCAGATTTCTGTGCAATCAAGGTACAAATTTTATGATTTAATTTGATTTAATGATTTAATTTCAACATCGTTGCCTATTTATTACAGCAACAAAGATGTCAACGGAGCCAACTGCAGGTCATACTTTTCCGCATTGGGTGCTGCAGACTTCTCTGTGACGTCCAGCGTTTTGAACAAGGACTCACTGCTACTCAGTAAAGCCAGGACATGTTTGGTGAGTGCCACTGATTTAAGACTTCGGTTTGCTAAGGGGAAGAGGAAACATACATATAACCCTTATTGCAAAAACAAAAAACATCAAATGCAACTTCAATCACCATTGTATGGCATGTACCAAAAATATATACATGTATATTTATGTACATTATGCAAGTTGCACATTATTACTGTAAACAGTATAAGTAAACACAATTCAGAGAACGGTGGTACAATTTTAAATTAAATACTGTGTTTTTCATTGTCTAGGGTGTAAGTGGTGTGCATCTGAACAGAGACGATGTGGAGGTGCTGGGCAACATGGCCTGCACTCTGGACAGCGCTGACATCCAGAACGCTGATCCTCTCATCCTGGAAAAACTCAAAGCCTGTAAAAACTTCTCTGACAGTCAGGTGGCTGCCATGGAGACACTGCTGCTGTCTGGAAAAACTCAATATGGGTACAAGAATTAAATCAAATTAAGAGCCATTACTACTGCAGTTTAAAAGGATAAGGCTGGCAATATTCTATATTGTTCTGGTTTTCTACAAATCCAATAAAAACACCAAATCCAGTAATAGAGCTCCACACTGTTACACTGGGAGATATGTTCATTCATTAGGACGAGTGTCCAGCTGATTTAAGAAATGAATAAGATTTCTGAACCTGTGAACCTGACCTGATATTTGTAACTCATTTTAAAAGATTTACGCCATAGGAACAAATGGATGAGTTTCACAGACAGGATAGGGGAGTAGGACAGTAATGAGAGACAGAAGCATGATTTGTTTCGGTCTTTTTGTAAGATTTGTTTGTAATAAGAAAAATTAAGAATAACATCAGCCTTATGCTTTAATTGTGCTAAATATAACATTATATATTGACATATCATAGCCACTTTTACTTAGAAGCATTTTTATATACAAGATCTTTAACCGCCATGCACCAAATTTCGCATCAGATACCAACAAATGGGTAGCAAGGTAACAAGCCAGGCTGTATGAAAATATCATCTTCTGTTTTCAGGAACGCCACCACCTGGAACATGCAAACACTGGAAAACCTCGGGATCTTACCGCTATATTTCACAAGAAACATCTGGGACAAGTTCCAAACGGTTTGTGTTTTGTTTTTACTGTTTCTTGATAATCTCCAATAATATTCATTTCATTTCATGGTTTTAAAGTACCTTGTAAGAGACACCTCATATCCTTTTCCAACTTGTTAAAAAGCTTTTTTGTAATGTTTTTCACAGACAACAAAGAGAATGTTCCTTAAGACATTTATGCCTCAACTGAGACAAGCAAATACAGAGAAGAGTAAGCTGAAAATGCTGTTTCAACGGATCAGCGCTCTCAAAATAGTACGAGTAGCAGGTAAAGAAGAACAAAGCAGCTGGGCCTAGCGTGGTTTTTTTACATAGCAGCTTATAGAGTCCAATATTTTTGTGTGTGTTTAATAGAATGACATAATGACACTTACTTTCATTGGACAATTACTCTCAAGGCTGCATTGAGGGCAACATCACCCAGGTGACAATAGGTGACCCTTCCTTCCCCTTCGGCTACGACCAGACGCAATTTGACCTCTGCCTGGATGTCCCTGTTCTGAAGGACAACCTCAACTCTATCTGTGAGAAAGTGGATGATACTGACTTTCAGAAAATCATTCTGAAGAAACTCCACGAGGTATCATCTCTTGAGACATATTTATTGGATTACATGGTTGTTTTGAGTTTTTATGTGTGAATGCATTAACCAATCAAGATGTTATTATGTGACTACAGTCATCATGTCATGTGGCACTTGCAAAAGTGGTTGTGTTTAATGAGGAAATAATGGTGTGATAATTTTACATGAATTACAGTATATTTCAACACAATGCCATGTGGTACTCCACATTCTCTATTCTACTAGGCATTCCCATTGGGTGTTTCTGACGAGAAAGTTCAGGTGCTTGGTTCAGTGTCTCGTGCGGCGTCGCTTGATGACATCGCCAAGTGGAGCATCACCAAAATTGACACCCTGGCAGCACTCATGAAAGCTAATGATGGACCATGGGAGGCAGCACAGGTACAATGTGGAATGATCCTCAAAACTACAAAATGTCAGAAAGATAATCATTCCTTTTTCTCACTTAAGGTGTTTTCTTTAATTTCATTTAGAGCAAAGCAATTATCACCATGTATCTGAAAACTTCTGGGAACTCCCTGGGCACCATTGAACTCAACAGTATTGACTCCAACCTGTGCTCATTAGACACCAGTACTCTGAAGACGATCACCCCAGACAGTATCAGGTTGGTGGAAGCATATAGCTGAAAGATGCCTAAACATGGTCACTGTGAGTGATTGTACAGACTTGACACTATGTTACTTTCATCTTGCACCCTGTTAGAAATGCCCAACGTCTGAATGTGGCATCGTGTTCATCTGAGCAGAAGAGAGTCCTGTATGAGATCAGCAACCGTTCCTTCAGCTCACAACGTGCCGATGCCAGTGCCTATTACAATTTAATTATGCCCTATCTAGGTAAGGATTCAGTATGTGTTACCTGTCTTTCCAGCTGTTTCTTTATCTGTCATGAAAACTTCTCTCTAATTGCCTGTTTTCCTCTCTACTCTGATAGGTGGGGCACCTCTGTCAGATGTAGTAGCACTATCAACCCAGAACATCAACATGGACATGGCCACTTTCCTGAGATTGGATCCAAATGTGATCGCTGTAAGGATTTTATGAAAGAGTTGTGAACAGAGAGGGTTGTGGACATGTACCACCTATTGTTGTTTTATTGCAAATATACTACAACTTAGCTGAGGGAATCATTAAAACGGATTTGGGAGAGTCTAAGGGTAAGAACACATTAAAGATTTTTGAATCAAAGGATGAGATAATTGTTTGACATTTAAGAAAATATGCATATTTCCATATTTAAGATGATTTATACCACCTTCAAAATACCTTCAGTTTAAGGCAATACACAGCCAGCAGCTGATTAGCTTAGCTTATTATAAGGACTGTAAGTGGAGGAAACCGCTTCCCCTAAGATAACCACCTCTAAAGTTCAAAAATGATCACGTTTCATATCCTTTGTTTAATCCGTATTTAAAAATTTAAAAATATATGACATGCAAGGGGTTTATTGTTTGGGGCTTGCTGTTCCTCCCTGTTTGCACCTTTCCTATCCGGTTGGTGGCTATAGCCTTACAGATATGACACTGGTATTGATCTTCTCATCCATTCATTACTGGTTGTGAGGAGCACACACCCATCACTGGCAGTTATTTAATGTCCTTGGATTCTGAGATATGTCCACAACCCAAAGATATACAGTTAAATGAAAATATTCACATTTAAGAAGCTGGAATCAGAGAATTCTTAAAAAATTACTCAAACCAATTAAGCAATTTTCAAAAGAGTCGGCACTTAATTTCATAGTTGTGATACTCTGTAATTTGTCGTACTTTCTATTTAACACAGTAAACTTTATGTACTAGCAGAATGCAAAAGAAGTTGCAAAAAGTATGATGTTCTTTATTGTGAGTATTTGGCCAAGCATGCCAACCCCAACAGAAGTCTGACAAGCTGTCAGTTGCAGTGGTTAAATATTATAGCCATTTCTAAATTTGATTAAAATGGTATGACAGTGGTGTCTCAAAAATTCATGAAGCAACTATCTTTTAAATCTATATATTTTCATTGAAGCTAAGTGTCCAGTGTGTAAAAAAACTTCATAAACCTCTTCATTGTTTCATTTGAAATGCACAGGGTTTGACAGTGACTAATGTGCAAGGCCTGATGGGTAACCAGCTACGAGATCTGAAGCTGTTTGAGAATGATACTGTGATTCAGACCTGGGTGAACATGCAGCTCCAATCAGACCTGGACAGATTGGGTCTGGGCTTGACCACCAACAGAACAGACCCAACCACTGCACCTCTCAGCTCCGCAAGCAGCACAAATGCTGCTGTATCAACTGCAACAAACACTGGGGCATCAACACAGGGTAAAAATACATATATTTTGTGTATATTGATGAGGTTTTATGTGCACACTTTAGCTTACTTTATTTCTATATAAACCTTACAAATAAAGGG
>JAPMOB010132551.1:0-27769 GCA_029875015.1 Lepomis gibbosus | reverse complement strand
GATCACAAAGACATTTTGTTGTCACATAGATCGGCAGATGGGACTCCTTATTACTACATTTTGTCCACAGTCAAACAGGCATATTTTATTTAACTGGATAAACCCCATTAGCCTAAAGACAACATTTAAATGAGATACGTTTAGGGTTTAAAGTTAAACCATACAATTTTCTCATAATCACTTTAACAAGTTATCTTGTAATATGAGTAGTTGCGGCTGTAATCCAATAGGTGGCCCTGCAAGTTCATGCTTTCTTGGCTCATCTCATTGTCAGCTGCTTAATTCGTCAATTACACATCAGCGGCTTCCATCATCACTAGATTTACTGCTTAGGCTATGTTACACAAAAACCGTCAAGGGTATATTTGTTGCAAATGACTGTTCAAAGAATGTTTAAATGAAGGAAACAAACAAAATAGCTGGCATAGCATGTGTAATAGCAACACTTTAATTTAGAAATGAAAGACAAAGGAATTTTGATGTACAAAATTAAGGAATACAGAAACAACAAGTGTTGTTGTCCATTATTTGAACATAACAGATCTAAATCCTAGTACATAGAACAATATAAAAACAAGCAATATTATATAACTAATTGCATAGAGTGAAAGCAAATGAAAGGTGATTTTCTTTGCGCTGGGTTTAGAAATCTATGCTTTTACATCTTTACGCTTAAGGCTATACAGAAGTGTATATAATTAGTTTTTTATATTAGGGCCTATAAAAAAAACATGTCTAAATCGCATGTGGCCATTATAAAGTATCAAAAAAACAAAAAACAAAACGTCAGCAGTATGCATTAGATTTAAAATTAAAACAATGATTTCATAGTAATGAAAACTCACTGTTATCAGGGTTCTGGCTGGTAAATGACCAGAGTGCGTCACTTTAATCTGTTTACAGTTGTTTTTTCGAAACGTGGTGTTTCATCACAAACTGTGCAGAGCTCCTACAGACAAAGTGTGCTCTCTAAAGACAATGTCTCTTTAAAAATATCGAAATACAGACGTTTGTATTTGTGACATTAACGTTTTGCTGCTAAAGCCAACAAAAGTACATGGGCTCCAACAAGTTCAAAATGAGCACACGTTTTATTGTTCAGTTTTAGTGTCGTTTACTGCTCTTCGTCCTTCGTGTTTAGGGTGTCAGGAGCCAAACCGAGGAGCTTCAGTCTGGTTCTTTTCCAGACCCTTTGAAGGAAGCTATCTGCCGTCTATTGTCCTTGGTAATAAACTTGCTGCTTCCCTCGTTCAAGTTCTTAGGGCTGAGAACCGTTGCATTGAATCTTTCATGTGTTGAAATATCAACAGTGTTTTGAGTCAGTGGAAGTGGGCTTAATTTCATTTACGGTTAACAGAATATATCACATCAACTGCCCACTATGGTCACTGTAGAGGGTTAGGTTATAATAAGCAAACGAGTTTCTGTATTGGAAATAACATTAAGACTTTCTGTGTCCTAATTGTGCCCATTTTGGGACTGAGTGAGCATTTGAAACTCAACACACATTTTGGGACAACGTTATTGTACTTTAGAACATCCTCAGGGTCTGCAATTCATCCACTGAATAGAAAATGTCGATACATGAAGGCTTTAAATTATAAACAAATCAAAATCAGCGTAACCAGACTTTGCATTGGCTAATAATTTTTATTGAAATAAGTTTGCACCAACTTGAGACGAAAGACATTATCACCAAGGTCATGCAAATGATCACAACGTTAAGTTTAAACAACGTGGTAGAAATGTTTTGTTTAGTTACCAAGAAATGGAAGCAACACGTAGGCTAGCTCCGGAATAAGACTGAAGGACTAAATAGCCTACAGTTAGTTGCTGCTGCTGAATGAAGGCTATCTACACACTATTATTTACACATTACTTATTCCGATTGAAAGTTAAATAATGAGCATATTCGCACTGTGTTGCTCATCCTTAAGTATCGTGCTACAATAAAAAAGGACATGTTGCTACAGAGATTTGCTGGTGAATTTAAATTTAAGTCTTAAGTAACAAAGGACTGCTGATGTAGCCTATCACTTTACATGAGGGTGCAAAAAGAGTAAGAACTTATGAAGTAAATAGTCTTTAAAGTATTTGTGGCCCTCAGAAGTAATCTGGAGCAAATCAGACGGAAGTGGTCAGAATTAACGGATACCCTATTTATTGAGTAATCATTACCCGGTCATGCATTAATAGGCTACTGTCTCCCAGTCAGTTCTCTGGTAAATCATTATCTACAATAGCCTATTTTCCTCCTCTAGGCTATTCGGAGTTGTAACTATACGAATCATCAATTATCAGATCATTAGGCCTACTGATTCGTTCCCCACTTGTTCCCTAGTAACTCACCGTTATGTTTACAATATTTTAAAGCGATACCTGTTACGTAAGATAAATACAATATTTAAACTTACTATAAAGTAGCCTAGTTTAAATGAGCTCAACCTTAAATACAGCCGTAAAAATGCAACATTCATCAATGCACCAGTAGTAGGCCTATTAATCGAGAAACATCGGTATTTTACAGTGTGGTATTAGCACTTTTATTTAAGAAAAGGGATAGTTCTTCCACCGCGACTCAAAGCACATTTCCACCAAAGTGACAAGTAGCCTAGCTGTTAAGTGTTTACTATATGCAATTAGTTTCTTAATGACAAAAACCGAGGAGGCAGAAAAACGACTCTTAAAGTTAAAGATAAAGAAACTTGAGTGACTGTAGATTTAAAAATACATAGTTTACTAACTTTATTTTGGGCAAGATAGCCTACACTCGCCTTTTATTATGTAATGATACGTTGAGATTTAATGAACAGCATACAGCTATTCCAAGCGTAATGATATTCAACTCATGACTCATGTTTCTGATTTGAGTGGAAAAATATTTATTTCACCATTCACGGTGCTAGAAATAAGGGCAAGTGAAGGCCTTCCAGTGATGTGATGAAGTTAGACTTACAACCACCCACAGAGTCATTTTAACTGTTAATTTGAGCTGCTTGTGAATTTTAGTCAGTATTGCAATAATCAGATGTAATTCTGCCTCGTGAATGCTTCAGATTTCGCAGATTAGGGGCAATAATTAGTTTGGTCCCAGTCCTGTTATTTGTTTGTTTGCATCGACAAGAAGTCGACACTAGATGGCCCTCTCACTTAAGGAAAGAAGTCTGGACTCGAGTTCAGGCTTTGTCTTAAGAGGGAGCAGTGAGATTGGTATAAAGACCCAGTTGCATTTAGCATCCAACACTGGTCATTTGTTAATGGCTTTGTTCAGATCACTGTGGGGGTTGATTTATGAGTCAGGGCCACATCTCATGTAAAAATAAAAGCAACTGAAGCCTTCTCTTTTCAATTAGAACCAGTCTTGTGCTGAAGTGCTCCAGTGATGCTGTCATTTAGCATCATCTTAAGTGTTTCTTTTTTTACTGGCAGATCTTTTTATCTGTATCTGATCTGATCTGATTCTCAAAAATAGCTTATTCTAGATGGAAATTAATTAATTTAAACTTAAATATTTAACATCTTACTAATGATGTTCTCTCACACTCCAACAATCTTCCCACAAGCAAGACATATAACTCCCTGTTTCTGATTGGTTAAGACCAGAGCACGGATATGCATCCTGTAATATAGGACTGCATGGGATTATGAAGCAGGCCTGCTGAAAAAAGAACAGGAAATTAAATGTACAATTATTCGGCAACCACATAGTTTTACATGCAGATTTGAACCACATTTTATTAGATACACATGTAAATAAATTTACATGTGGATCAATAGTTATTTGACATTATTTGTTCATGGTGTTGTTTAAGTGATAGATTTCCATATCTATCCAATACATACAATTTCTTTTTGACATGTACAGTAGTTTCTTGATGACTGTTGCAATTAGACAGTGGCCACTGTTAAAAGAGTACTTGCAACGGGACTTTTTGGCACACAGACTTCAGTGATACACAACTCTATAGCACATGGAAGTTATATGGAGAAAGAAAACCCCTAATAGTAACCTAACACCTATAGTATATAACACCTAACTTCAAAGTAATAAAAGACCACTCAGCATAAACTTGTTTGGCTTTATCAAAGTAAGAAGATGTAAAGGAAAGGCAGCAAAAATAACACACTGACAATACAAAGTATAAGAAACTCAAAGCTTAATGTCTAACTGTCTCCCATCCACATCCTCTTCCTGAGTGAAGATATTAAAGCTAAAAGCCTCAAATCAGAAAAGCCTCCAGCTCAGGCTACTTCATTAAGAGACAAAGTCAAATGAGACAAGTCTCTAAAAATCCGCAATCTATTAACAGACATGAAATATCTCTGCATTTGTTATATATATATTGTCAATGTCGTTACACTTACTAAACATTAAATCTCAAAATAACATGCACTTTTTCCATTCTCACTACAGGTGATGCACAATCTGCGTATGTTGTGTGATTATCTTTTTTTGCATTGTCTGCTGCAGTTATTAATTGATAAAGGACTGCACATCTCATTTTGCCAATATGGTTGTACTCTGTTAGGGTTTTAAGGAGCTTGCTCGTTGCAAGTTATTTCTACTTAGCTGCTGTGATAGAGTCAAATGATTAATTACACATTACAACTGTTTTAACACAAAGCAATACTGCAACTTTTACAAAACCAAAAGCAGATGGTCACGGCCACTGTGATGGATTTCTGCACCTCTAGCAAGTTTTAAATCTGATTTATATATGGAGACCAGCTTCAACCACATTCAGAAATCTAAAAAAAACTGCTCTTGCAGTTTTTCTTGAGTCCCATCGTTCATCAATATAAAATTATATGGACTGATCATTTTACAGCTATGAGGATCAATGAAAATGAAATAATTTACAATTTATGTTTAACTGGCTGATACTTATATTGACTAAAATGTGCAGAATTGAGCATTCCTATTTGTGCCTTCTTGAATCATTACATTTTCAAAAAATAATGTCTAAGAAGAGTACCAGCCCTTAATGAAGTTGTTTTCCTGATGTCACTAAATTTCAGGGGGCAGATCCACTACCAGAGATGTAAGGTCCTATTGTCAGGGGCCGTTTACCCTTGTACAAACCATGAGAGGCACTAAGTTTAAGCCATTGAAATAAGTTGTAGTATCTCTAATGACCACTAGATGCCACACCCAAATGCACTGACTGTGCCATGTCTGGGATACTTGAACGGAACAGAGACATGATTAAAGTTGTTAGCAACACCTGTGCTTTTCCTGCTCTGACATGTCAAAATGTTGGCCATTGGCAAAAGGTCTATTGATGACTTTTTGAAAGCTATACCAAATAAATATTAAAAGGACCTAATTTTTAATAATTTGGCTGATTACACCTGTTCTCAGAACTGTGTGGGTTTGTTCAGACTGAGATTCATTAGACATCTCCATGACTTTCCACCATCATCATTCTCACAGGTATATTGAATTCCATGACGACGTAATTCTATCTAATTCCATCTAATAAATAGTCAAGTTTCTCAAGTGAGACTTCAATGTAACTGTTTTGGCATTTGGTAAACCTGATCAAATTCTTCATCTTGTTGACTGTTGCTATGCATGGCTGCTGTGCGCAAAATGTGGTTATCAACAGTAGCCTATTGTTAATTTGTGCTTTGTTGCTTCATGTTGCCTTGGACAAATTCACTGAATAGTGGATGTTATCGTTATGTTTATTACCTATTCTGCTCCCTGTTTTGAGAATGCTGATTATTTTGAGGTTGACACTTTTGCATCTGACTGTGCTTTGTTTGCATTTCTGAACTCATCACTATACAGTCCATGGTTTAGAATATCGTACCAAAGGACTGTAGCTGAAAACCAGTCAGCTGGCTAACAAAGCACATTTATAGAAATGTTGATTAATATGCATTGTGCGTAAATCAATAAATGAAATGTATGGCTATCCTTTTTGCTTTACATATGTACACCTGTCTGGTGTGTATTTGTACAAATGTCAATGAAGAATAATTGTATTTTTGGAACAGTATTCATTTTCCATTAGGGCTGATATGCCCAGAATTTGTCCTTTGACTGTTTATCACATGTCTTTCAATACAATAAATATCAGTTTGTCTAATGCTTATTTCATCACCCATATCAACACATTACAAATGGATTACCTCAGACAAAAATACCCAAATGAAAAAGGTGAGATGTAACAAATTATGCCCTAAGATGTTTAATATGAAACTTTGCACACTGGCAGAAAGCTAACTAAAGTTAAAAAAAAACTGAAAATTGCAAACTCGATGCTGAGAAACCCTGTGACCTTTGCAACAGTCAATATTTCAATCCACTCTGTGATTTAGGCTGATTCTGCATGAATTCTGAAACTCCAGATTCATATCTACAGGCGGTAAATATTCGAAAACATACAGTGTACAAGAAAAAGGCCATCTTAAAGTGTGGTATTGTTCATCAGTTCAACAGCACACTTCTGACTGAAGATCACAAGTAGGAATCAGCCTCTTCAAGAAAAAAGCTTAAGAGCCACTTCAAGTCATCCACATGACAGACTTCATGTCCAAGCATAAATGTTGCCGAGGGGGGCAGGGGGAGAGAAGATAATCCTACTACTAGATAGATGACAGGAACATTTCACTTAGTTTCTTTAATCAAATGATGTGACCAAAGGCAACGTTTGATCTTTTTGTTAGCCAAGACAAAACACTGAGCAGAATAGAAAGACTTGGTTTGTTATGCTGAACATGGTAACTAAAGTAAGGTTTAGAGTAAAAATCACTGATATATTTCAAAAGGTTAAGATCCCGTATCTGCAAAGTAAAAATACCTCAAGGTAAAACTCTCTTTGCAGAAAGATTCATCAGCTGCACAATTAATCTAGTGCATGTATGCAAATCACCTAATTATATTAAATGTAAATTCCCAAAACTCTTAGAGTAGACTGCATACCAGCATCTTACTTGAGTACAATGTTATTTTTTTCATTTAAAAAACTAAAACATATTGATGGGTGCATTTAACTAAAATGTATTAATTGGTCTTATACTGCAAGTTGTAAAAAATGATTCTCCTAAATAAGATTAGAACATTAGTTTACATAACAGTTTTTTTGAACAAATGACTAAGTGAGCTGAAATACATTTACATGCAGTAAGTTGATATTGAAACTCAAGAGTCAGTAGGTTCTTATCCTGGTTCTAAAGTCATATATTTGTCAGTGTTGTTTTGAATCACTTTATTGTTCACCAGTATTACCATAATACAACAGGATGTTTCAGGTTAGGAATATGGTTCTTTGGCACTACAGCTCCTCTAAAAGGGATTTCCAGAGGCCTAATTAAAATATCTATTATCTATATATTTATTGCCACATGCACTAATATTGTAAGAGAGTGCTCAAAATAGACACAAGTCAGGACATAAGGTAAACTCTTGTTCTGCCCACAACTCCTATTCAACGCCTATCGTAATATTAAATCCTGCAGGAGGCGCCAGAGAACGCACAGAGGATAATCAGATGGTTCCTTCATGGTCATTTCATATCCAGAAACCAGTCCATGCATGAGTATTATGTCTTTACATATGGCGTTAGAGTTAACAGGATTTATACATTTGCCAGTTATTTTCCTATATAAATACCCGAACTGCTTCCAACAAAGGTTTTGACACACAGACAGACAGAAAGTGCGAGGTAATGAGGCAGTGAGAGGTAATGACTTTAAAAAGATTACAAGATCTGTTATAAGAGTAAAATATTCAAGTATAAGCTCTCAAATCTGAGTATATTCGTTTAAATTTAGCCAATCAAAATGGGCAAAGGGAATACAAAGAATAAGCTGTAACGAAACTTGATTTAAAAAACTGACTATTGATCGTTAAATTAAAAAAACATTCCTGACAGGTTTTTGAACGTAGCCTCCCATAACATACAAATAAGCTAATTCTATATGTATTAATAAATATATGTGTGTGCTGTTGTCGGTAAATGCGCAATAATGCAACCACTATCAAAATGTGCCTTTGGCAAATAAAGAACTGCAAAATCCTAAAAAAAAAAGAAAAATATAAAATGCACAGAAAAAATCAACATGTTCTTAAAAATGAGACCAAATAACACTCTTAATCTTCTTATAACAAACGTACACCTTAATCGCACTGTACTTCACATTCTGATTAAGTAGCAGAAATGGTAGAAAATAAAATGAAATAAGGAGAATAAATGAAAAAAACAACGATTAGAGAGAGGGAGGGCAAAGAGAGGGGAGGGAAACAATGGTGAATCAAAGCATAATAATATTCCTAAATGAAGAGGGAAATGTTGCACCGCTCATTTTATTAATCAGACTGTCAATTTCACCCAAGAGGCCAAACCCAAGAGCAATCTAAAACAGACTCAGAGATCAACCCAGGGACAAGCAGCACCTCGCTCCTCACTCCTCTCTTCCTCTCCACTTGGATATTATTCGTCTGACCGAAGGCCGCCTCCATCATCAAGTGACAGCCCTCTCCTATTTATTTGCTTATAAACCTGTTACAATAAATGATCATTGGAGCAACGTCAGCCGAGCATTTTAACAACGAGCAGCAACCACTTTTGATGAATGACATTTCGCTGCTGTGGGCAGGATGCACGGCTCATTTTGAGCAGTCGCTCGTCGATTGCATTCAGATTCTTCACTTTTTGCGTCTTGCTTATAAAAAGGTTTAGAGACAGTTATTTTCAGACAGTTGCTGAGTTGCATGCGGATTTAGCTGCGACACAACTCATTGGTGCTCCAGCCCCCCTGGACAAGTGTTGTGGGTGTTTTTTTTCTTCTTCGTCTTGCGCGGCTTAATGATGGAGAGGATAAGAAAAGAGATGATATTGATGGAGAGAGGTCTACACAGTCCCGTCGCAGGGAAGAGGCTGGCAGACACGCCTGGAAATTCAGTGCTGGAGGCCCTGGAAAACTCTCAGCACAGCGGACGGCTAAGCCCGAGAATAACTTCGGCTTCTCTCCATGGAAATCTTGGGGACATCCCGACGAAAGGCAAATTTGAAATTGACAGTCTTTTCGTGCACCACAACAGTGAAAATACCTCTTCGGCGGAAATTTCATCGTCAGAAAGCAGAAAGAAAATGAGCCTTTACTCCGAGGTTTCACCAGATTCAGATATTAACAGTGATGTGGAGGTGGGATGCCCTGCGCATCGCTCCCCGAGCCAGCACAAGGAAAATAACAAAGGTAAGATTTCATTTTACTCCGCATCTATTTTTTTTTTATTATTTCTGACGTTATATTTTGATGTTAAAATAGCGGGTATTATTATTCTCTCTCTTTCCAAAACAGAAATAAAGATACATTCAAGTAGCTTATTATTATTACTGATATAATGCATTTTATTCTTAATACTGTTAGGCTACTTGTAATATTATTACTATTATTGCGATTACTATTATTATTATCATCATTATTTATTAGTATAATCATGATGTATTATTATTATTATTATTATTATTATTATTATTATTATTATTATTGTTATTGTAGGCCTACATGAGTGAACTGATGTAATACTAGTAAAATAATATTTCTTTTGAATTTGCCTCGACATTTTTTTACATTGACCTTCTTCTTATTATTATTAAGATTACAAATATACTATAGGTCCACATTAAAATAGAATATATTATTTCAATATTATCAATATTAATAAGATAATATTGTTCTCTTTTTTTTATTTAGGTTTTTCAGACAGCAATTCTGGATCTTCCAACACAAGCTCAAACTCCCTCGCGAATATGAACGGTAATTCAACGGGAGGATCAAATTCCGACCAAGTGAGGAGGTATCGGACAGCTTTCACCAGAGAACAAATCGGAAGACTGGAAAAAGAGTTTTACAGGGAAAATTACGTTTCGAGACCAAGAAGATGTGAATTAGCCGCAGCGCTGAATCTGCCCGAGACTACGATTAAGGTAGATTAATGCTCATTATTCTATAATAGCCTATGTGTTTTTACAGTGATGACTTATGTGCAAATAGATTTAAACCTACAATGTAGCAGAAAATGTAGCCATTATAATCCGTAGGCCTATTTCTGCCTATGGGATGTTACAATGTGATACTTTGATTTAAGTCTGTAGGCCAATAAAAAATAACGCTTTTATTTGATATCAATGCAGCCGTGTTCAATGTATAGTTTACCTTGCTTCTTTGAAAAATAATTAACTGCAAAAAACAAACTATTTAACTCACATGTGTAAGTTATTGATAGATTTTGACGTGACAACAGATCATATTTATGTTCAATGACAAGAGCATACAAGAGCTTTTAATATCAGTGCAGGGATGTCTGTCCTGAGCACACGCTGAACCACACACTCTTCACAGGTCTAAATTTAGAGGTTGGAAACAACATGGCAGCTTCAATATGGGCCTTGTTTTGACTGTGTGTGCAGGTGTGGTTCCAGAACAGGCGGATGAAGGATAAAAGGCAGCGTTTGGCGATGTCTTGGCCCCATCCAGCAGACCCCAGCTTCTACACTTACATGATGACGCACGCAGCAGCTACAGGAAGTCTACCTTACCCTTTCCACTCGCATATGCCTCTACATTACTACCCGCACGTCGGTGTCACGGCTGCAGCGGCCGCCGCCGCCGCCACCGGTGCCGCCTCGTCACCTTTCGCCACTTCCATCCGCCCCCTCGATACCTTCCGAGCACTCTCCCACCCCTACTCGCGGCCAGAGCTCCTGTGCAGCTTCAGGCACCCAGGACTCTACCAATCACCCGCGGGCCTGAATAGTTCAGCAGCGGCATCGGCGGCTGCTGCTGCAGCGGCGGCGGCGGCGGCAGTCAGCGCCCCGTCAGCCACCGGCCCTTGTTCGTGTCTCAGCTGCCACAGCAGCCAGGCGGCGAGCGCGCTGGGCTCAAGGAGCGGCAGCGCTGACTTTACCTGCACAGCTTCCGGGCAAAGATCCGAGAGTGGATTTCTGCCATATTCTGCTGCTGTTCTCAGCAAGACCTCAGTCCCGTCACCAGACCAACGAGAAGAAACTTCACTTAACAGATAACTCATCATGCAGCCTACACGACCTTTTTTTGTTCCAGTTCTAAGGGGGATAGGCCTACTTTTTTTAAAAAAAATCACACCTGGGAAAAGCAGTCGTTTATTAGGCTGCATTGTTAACACACATAGGCCTACACATACACACGCACGCACAATAATTTCTAAAATTCTCATCCAAGTCCAAAAGACTCTTTATAACGAAAAAGAAAATAGCTAATCACCGAAAATTTTGCAACTCACAAAAAACTTTTCTAAAAGCTTGTGCCCTCGTGCTGTGCCAGTAGAACAATTTTCTATGGGCTGTGCAAGATTAATTAACACATATTTGGAAAAAAATAAGACCATGCAGTGTATCCATTCTGTCGCCATGCCTCAGCCATTGTGCCACTTCAAATGAATTCAATTGTTCCTAAAAAATCCACACAATAAACCAAGAACTGCAACTGAGTCACTCTTCATATTTCTGAGGCTCAAATGTCCAATATTCAGGGTGACAAACCCAGCCCGGCTACCTTGACTCCTTTGGTTTTAAGATACAAACGTGAGCTAATTATACTATCTAAATTTAGACAGCAGAAGGTCCTGCTTTTTTGCTGCCAAGCAGCATATCTTTCTTCACTAGGCCTAATAGACTGAGATTTTGGCAGCAATGGCTTCTCTAATACCCAGCCTCTGCTCTGTGGGGACACTCCTAATCAGCTAGAAGGTGCATATCATTTTGCCCCGCGTCTTTCGTGTCAATTTTTATGTTAATAATGAGAGGATCATGACAAAAATTGCCAATCATGTACCTAGATGGAGCTCCTTTGAATACATGACTATAAGAAAGTTCCTCGTTTTGAGACCCGCTGTCAAGTGCTAACAACCCGCGGAGGGAAGTCATTAGACATACAAAAGACCTGGAACAAAGCGACAGTCCTGGTACACAGAATGCACTGTATAAGGATAATATTTGACAGATGGAGGGTTTCAAAATATTACAGACTAAAAAGCACCCTACAAAGAGCCCCTCAAAATGTGTTTGCTGATAACAGGAAATGCCTCGACATACAGGAGCCTCTCTTTTATTTACATTGCTGAACGTCATTATATCAAATCCAGTATTTTCATGAGTGTGTAATCCATTTAGGAGCTCTTCACTCAGCACACACAATGACGGGAATAAGCAAGGCGAAGGTTCAGACAAAATAGCCTGGCTTTACAATCTGTCTGCGCCTGTAAAAAAAAAAAAAAGAGGCCATTTTATTTGTTCCTGTTGGGACATCACCAATATGTTAATTATAAAACATGTGAACTGTAAATCGTGAAATATTTTGCAAATATTATGAATAGTCCTACTGATAGGTGAAAATTGAATTATTGATCGCCATGGAAAAATGCTTCATGAAATGTGGATGGTAGGCTATTTTTGAAAACACGTTTTTTATTTATTTTGTGTGACTTGCTGAATGTTTTTTAATGTTAAAACACTGGATGTACACAGCCAAAAGGACGGCCACGAAGCCTATAAAACTGGCTTGTTGGTACAACTCACCAATAGTCCAAAATTCATGATTTGTATTTCGCTAAATTAAGACCGGATTATAGAGATGAAGAACATTTCTTTACGGTCCACTCAGAAAGAGGCTTTTTTAAAGGGCTGAACGAGCACTGAAATTAAATGATGAAAATAGTATTGGCCTTTGTCCCCGGGGTCTCTGTTATAACTCTATATCTCTGTATTTAAAATATCAATGACTGTATGAATTTAAATATTTTAACTTGAAAAAAATGTGCAATATGAAATGTAAATCATGTTATTTATTGATCGTGTTTGTTCTTGGAAAATAAATAAAAAATCTTTACACATTTCTGCTTTTTTTGACATTAATGACAGACATTGCTGCAATATAAATATTGGCTTTCCTAACAGTAGGTTAACAAACTTCATCTCTAATTGAACCGCCTTAAGGGATGTAGGCTAGGGCTATGCTATACATACACATGTAGGCCTATATGTCCACAATATGTTATATTTTTATCATTAGGCTAAATTGTATGTTATATTAGGGTGTATATTTAAGAACATTCAACTCAGACAATGAAGACATCTTGGGCTTATTTAGGTGCTGTGACACCATTCTATAGAAAACACTGTCTAATATTAATTAAAATAGGTGGAAAGCTACAGGGAATATGAGGCCTGCCATCACGGGTCATTCCGGCCCTATAATTTACCATTATTTTTACATTACCTCTAAATGATACAAGCTGATACTGTCGTTAATTGCACTTGGTTAAAATATAGCCTACACCAGAACGCCCCCAAGGGACTTTAAGATAAGTTGCTTTTTTGAACGTCCCCATTAAAGAAATAGGATTAGGGCAGCAAATATGGGCGTGATATATCACCATGTTTCCTTGCTCTTTACTAAAGCGAGGGTTGCAACCCATACAACAAAAGCATTGAGATAGATGGAGGTGTAAAAGGGAAAAGACAAGAGGCCAGAAAAACACTGCCCACAATAACACGATTAGTTTTGTATCCAATGTGCAAGACTGAAAAAAGAATTCATCATAATGCAGAGGACTGTCTGTCACCTTCTCTGAATGGTTTTTGACAAGAAAATAAATCTTTTGGTTGTTTAATATATTTTATATTTTCTTTATTTCGGTGCTAATAGAAAAACCAAATTAAATGTCCAGCAGCGAGATAGAAATGCAAAGATCGATGATCCTGCCCCTACTGTCCAATCACCCCTATTTAATTGACTGTATTTTCAGGGTAATTGAACGGCTTGTTGTAAATTGAGTATTTTATAGAAACGACATGAAAACTGCATTTACTGACATTCATCGCATCTTTGACATTGATTATCTGATCAGCGCCGTGTCATGCTAACCTCCAATTCTTCATTACACACTGTTTATGAGCTGTTACAGAACAACTTGCTTGTTCCAGAGTGATTGATTGCCTTATTAACGCGTGTTCTTGTAAGTGTGACCGGACTGATTACGATGCATATGTTTAGAATAATGTTTCATTTAGCTGACTGCGAGTAATGCAGGGTGACAGCTGCTGCGGGAGGACAAAAAACCTAAACTACAGGGACCAAGCGGGGCCAAAACGCATTTAAGGTGGAACTAGAAGAAAGCACAGACCCCTAATGGTCAAATGCACTCACTCAACGGCAGATGAATTGGCAGCTCAGTAGGGTCTTCAGAGAGCCAACTGAGGACTAAAATATAACATTATTGTAACTAAAATCATGACATTTTCTCATAAATGGTTTAAAAGCAGGGATTTATATCCACAACTGTGATGTTACACTCCAACATATCCTTGTTCTGAAAACATATTGTCGGCACATTTGAATCTTATGCAGTACAATATTTAGGCCTACAACTGACATACCAGCTGTTACATCAAAACATTGGAATCAATCAAATCTGATCAGAAACTCCCGAAAAAACATACAAGCGCTTTAGGTTAGGAATATTCTTATCAATGTAAGCTAGAATATTTTTCCAAAATGTAAGGAGCAACATGAACTGCAGCCTGATGAGATTTATGCCACCATTATGTTTCTAAAGTGGTCTCTGCTCTGTTTGTCTCAAATCATTGGCTCTGTTCAAATGTTACTTTCATATATTACATGACATTAATTCAACTATAGCTCATTAAGACAGAATGAAATGGTTAAATTAACTTATCAACTCATAATGATGATGAATGAGGTATTAATTCAGATACAAGCTGGGCAATTTGCAATTTTGCGCATTTTGATGGTTCTCAAATAACATTTAATATAACGGGTCATCCCCTCAATCAATTACATGAGCATATGAGTCGGTGTAACGGAAAATCCTTTTTTTCATGCATATGTATTGAAACGTGTTCTCAATTATCTTTGAAAATTGCTTCTATTGGTTTAAGGACTCATTCTTCCAGTGGTCCTTAGCTCTGGATATGGTTAAGGTGGTACTATAAATTGACAAATTCTTTGGTCTTGTTTTTGAAACGCCTGGGACATCTAGTTTTTGATTGATATTAAAAATAAATTTAAAAAGAAAAAACACATAGAAGAAGAAAAGTGACCTTGAAAAGTAATATTTTACTTTATTTTTTCCTGCAGAAAGAATTTTTGGTTACATCTGGTCCCATTAACAACAAATCTCCTTTTTAAAGATTTTTAAAGAAGAATGAGAAGTCTCTGACAAAATGAATGTATACTTATGTTTATAAGAACTTTTACACAAGAAAATACATTTAAATGAATTGAAATGACTAGAAACCCAAAAACATTGAATCATCAAGTTGTCATCAAGAGTCTCAAGGCAGTTTATCAAATGTGCTTGATTTATTAAGAAATGTAAAACCATATTTTCCGCAGTATTCAAAACATTTTGGATCCCAGGTTAATTCTTATTCTCAATGAGATTCACTCTCATTGGAAGTCAACACTTTTTTTCAGTATACTTTTATTTTAAGACAGGATTTGCCAGTATAAATAATGTTCAGTTCTATGGTTCTTTTCATTACAGTCAATATGTGGTGGACCATCTCTGGTGTATTTCCTTAATGAATCTGGGTCCCAAGAGGTTTCGTATTTCACATTTTAGTTTGACAAAATATGTAGGAGTGAAGCCTTGAATTATTCAAGGGTTATGTAAAAGACCAGTAAGATTGTTTCTCTAGAAAAAGACAAAAGATAAGAAATTATCTGTAGCTTGTGGCTACAAGTATGTTTAAATCAATGCTCTCAACAATGAGCACATTTATAGAGGTTGATTGACTCAGTGTGCAGTTACTTTTTATTTTTCCACAAGAAGCTATAAGAATCCTTCTCCCTAGTGATCACTTCAGTGTTTGGACTTGTTATGCCTATTATCTGAAGAAGTTTCACGTAAAAATGGAGACGGTTCTTAAAAATGACACTTCTTCCTTGTGCATGTATATGCAGGATCATTTCTAATATTTTGACCTGATCATATCTTTCCAAATGTACCCGATCTGTCTTAGAATACTTTCAGAAGTGAAAGCATACAAAGAAGAAATATAAAATAAAAGGTGATATAATAATAAAAATATTATAAAAGTGTTTTGAGTTTCCTAAAACCAGTCAAACAGTAAGAGTACATTACCACAACAAAGAAATTGTCACCCTGTTTACCAGAAAGGACAAATATAGGAAGTAAAAAATGTTCTAATGATGATGGCAGATTGTCAACTACACAAACCCCAAACACTGTAAGATTCATTCAGTTAACAAAAACAATGGTGAGACCATCCCCCAAGCAAAAGCATTGGGTTCAAACAGATGAAATCAGTCCATGTTTAGAGAAAAAGTATAAAGTTGAAAATATGACATTCATATAACGTGAACGTCTTGGTGGACTGAGAAGTGATACTCAAGAAGTGATGTCAAAAGCTTTTAAGTATCACATACTCACTTCCATATGTTTTAAAAGGCAGCTGTAAAAAATGGCTGTTGTCAAAGTGTATTCAACTCGAAGTCATCATTCTTTTCCCAGTCTTTGGGAAACGTAGAAACACTTCTCTGCTGTATATGTGCTGTATGTTCAAGACAAAATACATTGTCTATCAGACCTTCAAGGAGGGTGTATGACAGCATGACATGGAAATAATGTATGTAGCCATATTTTGACAAAACAAAAAATGGTGTTATTATGTTTTTTTTAACCAATACCAACGGTGTAGCTTGAGGGATGGCAATGTCAGTGGGCTCACCATGTTGGTCCACACTGTAAAATCTCAACAGCTTTGATGCACTAGCACAACATTTTGTACAGACATTCATGGCTCCCATCTGGCAATGTGCTGTGATGACTTTGTTGAAACTGGGACTTTTCCTCTATTCTACTGTCAATTCAAGACACTCAAAATTGTCTGATTGTCTAGGATTGTCTCATCAACTACATGAAGGATTGCTATGAAACTCGGTACAAACATTCTTTGTTCCCCCACTGGATCGTTTGTGATAACTTTCATCTAGCACCATCATCAGGTCAACATTTATAATTTGATTTAATTAATGACTAAATGCATACAAAAGTAACGACATTTCCATCAGCTTCAGCTGTACTTTGCATTAACTGGCAAATGATGATTGTGAACAAAGTAAACACTATAAGAGCAGCATATTGTCATGTTAAGTACCTTAGCATTCTGACATTTGCATTTAGCACAAAACCATGTTGCGCAGTCGTAGAGAGCTGCAAGTGTGGCTGTAGATTTTTAGTCTTAAAAACATGCCCACAATTCGAAAGTCAAAACATGTTGTCTTGCACTTCACACAAAGTTTGGAAATTTGATTACAATGTTCATACTATTAGTATATGTTATGTCTAACAAATAAAGTTAAAAATAAAACAGCCACAGTCCAAATGAGCACAACAATCCTGATGCATTTCTACTGTAAGTGTAGCAGCTACTGGGGTTGCTATGGTCAATTAAACTACTAAAACCTAAGCAGATTAAAAGTGAAGAGGTCACACATTTATGTCCTTCCTGTCCAGCTACTTTTGCAAAATAAAATGTCAGTAGCACAGTCTTTGCATGTGAGTCAACAAACTATATTTTGTCAATTAAACCCACAAAATAATTCAAAACAATAATGTTCTAGAACACATCAACAGAGAGAAACATAACCAGGAACACATCATAATCACACACTAACAGAAAAAAACACAATACAACAAACACTGAATGATACCATTAGGTAAGCATCACAGTGTGTCCTTTTCAGTGAAAAACAAAAACAAAACACAGTTGAGTATGGATCATGGATTCAAGTCTCTGTGAGGTATTATCTATAGTGTCTTATATCCTGATAAAAACTGATAAATTTTCGTTTACAGACTACAGTGTCTACAATGGCCAGATCACAAATGTGATTGCATCCTCTTCCTTTTCCTACAGTGACAATAGCTCAGTGATGAACTATAAAAAAAGGAACATGCAATTGGTACCCCAAAATGACTGCCCTGAACCAAGGAGTAGGCGATACGGATAAAAGCTTCCAACATGGGCGTCACTTTGTGTTTAAAAAGTGGTGGGGACATTTAAGGGCTCATATTAGGGGTGTAACGAAACACTTAGTCCACGAGACGTGAGAAAGCACAATATTGGGGTCATGAGAACAAGACAAAAAGATACTCCAATGCTATATAGAAGAAATCTCCATTGATGAAATATGCAATTTGATTTGGGGGTCTGGGTGTTTCTCCTCCAGAAAATTTTGAGCATTAAACTCTTAATTTCCTACATTTTCTGCTCCAATTTATGGTGGAAATGTCTTTATTTATATGAATGAAAACAAAATGCATGTGGTCGGTGGCAATTCAGAATATAAAAATATTATTGAATATAATGCAGTAATCAGCATCTTGTTTTTTTAGCCTATAAGTCACCTTTTTTGGACAAGGCAGATCTGTCGCTTCTATATTAACATTGCATTTCATGTTATGCTATTGTGCAAGTAAACCTTTCTCATAGAAGTTCTATTTGTTATATAACATTTCTTGTTGTAAGGTAATTTTCAGAAAACTTTAGCAAATGCTTTCAAAAAGTGGTGGGGACATGTCCCCAGTATCCCCAGTGTGAGTGACACCTATGATGGTATATGTGGTTTACGATATGTTATACATTGTGGTAGATGTGTCTTTACCACTTGGCTACAAAGTCCTGCAGTATAGAGTTTCAAGTAGGCCTACCTTGGAATCATACTCAACAACGGACTCAGTTTTGACAAACACACTACTCATATTCACAAACACTGCCAGCAAAGATCGTCATTGGTAAACTCTAAGAACTCTGTTGCTCGACAAAACCATAATTCAGTGTTCTGAATTCATTTCTACTCTACTTTTCCATGTGTTTCCTTGTTATACATTTTCAAATAGGACATACTGCTATGTATAACACTACCTCCACAATCATTGGCCTCTTTACCTCCAACCTCTCAGATCTCAACAGCAGAACAATCACACGCACAGCACTCACCAGAGCACACAGCACTCAACCCATATCTCACATTACTGTGATGAAGAAGCACATTTTGTTAAGAGTCACATCTCTTCTGCTATAGCAGCTTCAAACACAATACCATGCTGATTACAGGGGCGATTGTTTATGTATGTTATGTAGCCTACTGTATGCATATGTGTGTAGATGGATGTCTGTAGTCTGTGTACTTTATCAATGTATCTACACTATGTTAAGTAAGTTCCATGTACTCACCTTGTGCTGCCATTACAAACAAAGGTGTGTTTGGTTCCAGTACATCATCCCATCTTGTTGTCTATTTTCCAGTGAGGATCCCATTGCTGAACTTGACGTAAAAGTAGTCTTATTTCCAGACAGTGCAACTAACAGTGCATCTATTTAATGCTAGCCACAACAAAGTGTGTTTCTACTCATGCTGTGGCCAAAGCTAGCAGCTACTGTTGGAACTTGGACCCTTATTCAACAATGTCAGTAAAACATTAGAAAGCATTTAGAAATGAAAAACTAAAAATGTCTTTGTTGGGATACAATCTATTTACAGTGCAGCATTCAAACATTTTAACTTTGAATATTTATATTTGAAGCCACAGTTTCTTGCTATTGCTCACCTGAAGCATTCGGCCAGTGTAACAAAACAGCACAGTATTGACATGGTGGCCTATACTTCAGGATAAGCAAGAATGCATAGGCATGGATTAGGTCATTGCTTGTTTATAAATGTATTGCAATAGTACATGTCCCCAAACAATAGAAAAGAAGTGAGCAAACCTTGACACTTGTACTACCACCCCTTATATATCTTGCTAGTACTTACCTGGGACTGGGCCAAACCACTAGTGGGGAAGCACACTGAAAACACATAAACAGACAATTTAGGCAAATAGATTTATAATTTATACATTTGTGTTAAAATATAGCTAAGGAATTACAACAGACAAGCATCTGTGTAACAACTAGCTTCAGGAAAAACACTTTTGTCAAAAACAGACATATGCTCCCCCTGCTCCACAAACATGGTATAACCAGGAAGTATTGATTGACATAAGAGCCATTGCAGATGTTTTGCATGAAGACCAGAGTTAGTCAGTAAACAGGTAAGACACTGTTTTGATGTTTCAACAATGTTAGTGTTTCTCAACTTACTATAAAGCTATAGAGAGCTTGCTTGCCTGTCTGTTATTGGGCCAACTGCTAATAAATGTTTCATACTTCATGTAGGACTGACCTCCATGGCTGCTATGAACATGCATCAATTACTCATTTTATGTTGTACAAGCACAAACATGACTACATGCATGGGAGGAAGGCTATCATCATGACACTACATTTGTCATGCTGTAAGCACTTCATACTCTTTAGAAGTAGAGGGAAAACAAGGAAGCATACTACCCATACTTGAGAAAAAATGAACAAGCTCCCTTTTATGTATTTATTTCTCCTGTGGGCATGTCTCGGGGTTTCCTCTTGATTCCAGACAATGGTTTTACATAACCAAACCAATGTCAATACACCACTAATGCCCATTGACTCCATGCAAGTTTGACTGCTTAAAAACACATCAGGAATATGAGGTATGTCATGTGGATTCCACTGAACTGTAATTGTCAACTGTTTAACATGTTTCTGATCCTAGTAGGAATCAGGGTTCCGGTTAGGCTACTCTCAGGGGTTACCTGATAACCCGTCTGTTGACTTTTTATTTGGGTGTTCTAGAGGGAGTGACTCATGTAACAAGAAGTGGGAGCAAGATGTCTAAAATAGAAGAAACCGGTACACATAACATAGCTTAAATTCTGTCTTTGTCAGCATGGCTATGCTACAGGTGTTTATTATGATGTGTTTAAGAACACTGATTTTGATTTAAAGATCTTTTGAAACTTGTATGGTGTTTGTATGGCCTATTGTGACTGGCTGTGTTGTGACTTTTGCTCTAACAATACCTTCTGTTTACATGGTCTCTCATGCAAATCTTGTTTACCTGATTAAATAAAGGCTATACATAAAATGGGGCTTCCTGGTGGCTAACTTAGACTTACCATGTCAATGCAATGTCTTTGCCCGCTCCTAAATTTTCTGACAATCAAAGGCTAAAAGGTGAAAAGCCTCTAAACTTGAAATTGGCATTAGTAAAGTTTGGCTGTCATAAATTATGACTAAATGTTTCAATCCTGCAGTGTCCAAACACAGCTGTGTACTTGTTTCTTAACAGACTGTTTTTTTCACATGCACATAGTATATTTCCTATAGTGAGCTTACAGGCTTATACACAACTATCACAAAGGTCACACTTTTTTTAGACCCAGTGATTCACCACAAATTTTATTAGAACACGATGGGAAATGTAAAGATTATCAATTATTTTTTTTACATGCAACGTAATCTCTCCCAAAGAACTGAATGGAAAAAAAACAGCTTTATGGATTTTTATTTTATCAGAGAGCAAAGCTGTGGAAAGGACGGTTTAAGTCGTCATCTACTAAATTACCACCACACCACAGCCCTGCCAACCAGTGAGGCTTCTGCACACCAGAAGTGCTCTAAAGCACCAAGCTGACTGTCAACCTTCGAGCACAATTTGGAAGTCGTTGCGTCTCCATGGTCAACCACTGACTGGTGTTTCTGTTAAATTATTTTCCACTTACCAAGAAAATGCAGAAAGAATACACTTCAGAAAGATAGCTTTAGTGGCATTGTACACTAGAGTTGGTAACTTACTGACACTTGCAGTATTGTTTCTCTTTTTGAAATGGAACGTGTACTGATAACTAACTTAAAATTAAGATGGAAAGCCCCTTTTAACAGTGCAGGAGAGTTTGGCATATATTCCAAGGGTGCTGGTTTTACTTTAATTCTTGGAAAAAGCAGCAATACTTTTTGGTGGTCCACCAGCAGTATTAAAATCTCCTGGATATCTTTGTTCATCTGAGTGAGTTAATTACAAATTGAGGTCTAAGCTGTTTTACTTTCAAATAGCAAAAGTATGGTGTTTGTCATTAAAGCAAATCAATTTGTTCTCGTAGAAGTTATTGAACATGTTCCTTTCTCTTTACTTGGTTTGGTCCATTTTAACTGTTCACCAAATGAGCTTTTTCTGATCCACTCTTGCTTTTATGAGCAACCTCAGGCCTAATAAATCCCACTGTTTTAAGTTCTGTATGTAAATCAAATCTCAACACTATGGACAATTATACCTACTGGCTTTTTATACCTACTGGCTTTTTACAATGTTACAAAAGATTGGTTTAGATGTAGGATGTCAATGGCCAACTTGTGATTACATTTGGTGAGCAAAGCTAATAAATTTAATGTTTTCTCTGTATTTGTAATGGATCAAAGAAAACAGTGTCCATGGTAACAATGTTAACACTGTTTGAACTTATTCTAAAATCTGCAAAAAGCAAGACACCTACTGCATTACATTATTTTCATATTTTTATTCAAAGTTAATTACATTTTTAGCAATACACCGTGAGTAATCTGGGATTCAGTGGTTTTCACAAAGATGCTTCAACATGGGGGCGTTTTGGATTGAACCAAAAACCCTGCAAATAATGGCCTTTCAATAGCCAGCCCATTGCACTACAGCCACTCTAAACCTTCTAGGGTTGGTTAAAAAGATCATTACCATAACAGACGACTCCCATCCAATACCAATATTATATCTCTATCTTACTCCACATCAGGTAGGTCAGAAGATCATTGGTATCCATCTCCCGAACATCAGCGAATTTGGTGAGGTGCCTGCACACAGCCCGGGGGATATTAAAAGACAGTTCCCAGCCAACCCATAGCCTGTTCACCCTGCTGCCTTCTGGGAGGTTATAGAAGTTTTTGCTGCCGCACCACTAGACTGCAGAGCAGCTTTCCCCTCCAAGACTTTAAAACTCAAATTCTTCCTCAGCACTGCTACATTGTGTATATTTTAATTCTGTTTACCATTTTATAATTGCTCTTATTTTTGTATATTGTCTGCTACATAGCAGAAGGGAGTCACAAACTTAATTTCCCTTTACAGCCTGTTGTAATGTGACAAAAAAACTACCTTCTTCATCTCACTGAACAGCATAATGTCAGTCAGGCCCAACTGGAACTCTCAGCAGAAATCACTGTAGGAGAAATCTGACTTATTTCAAAATTCCACAGGAAGTTTAAAATGACCACTCATAATACTGCTAATACTAGTGGTAGTACTACTACAGCTATAACATCAACTAAGCTACTACTTACACTAACGTTAGATGAAAGAGCCTACTCAGATCTTTTACCTAAAGTAGTAACAATACCAAGTAAACATCCTGCATTAAAAATGTTGCTTAAGTAACATTTGGACGTTAATAAGTAAGAGAATAAATATATTAACAAAAATATACACATACAGTAAAATTACTCATTGAGCAGAATTAACAACTTTATTCGTTTTCAGTTTTTTCCCACTCTTGTTTATTTTTGCACACACGTCCCATATAATGCATATTATATTTTTGGATTATGATGCATGTATTAATATGTAGCTGTAGCTACTTTCACGTTGCAGCTGGTAAAGTTAGAGCTTACTTTTCACTGTACGTCATATTCTATTGCTGGGTAGCTTATTAATATCACTAAGAGATCAATAAATTCTTATCTCAAAATTAGGCTACACTTAGGTAAATTTAGCCTACAGTCCTTGAGTACATACGTTGGCCAGTTCCTTCCCGGCATTGCTAAATATTAGCCAGGCTTAGTGGTTCATAGTCATCACTTAACTAAACATAAAGTTGTCACGCTGACACTGCGGGAGAACTGAGGGACTATTTTATTTCCCAACACAACCTTCTGTGTGCTTTAGAACAGTCCGTGACCTGCAAAAATTGCAACACTTCTCAACTAAGTTTAAACATTATAACATTTACATTTAGTGGGCCCCATTAGAGACAGGAACAAGATTCCCGTGAAGGCCCAGCAGCAGTCTCGTTCCATGCTGTTCTTTTAGTGGACACTCCCCCATCTTGTCTCACACACCCTCCATGTAAAGAGAGTCTGCAGTCCTGCAACACACTGTTGAAACCGGACAAGTCAGCTGTCAAGGTAATACCCTGTAGTGTTTCACACACTTGGCTGTTATGAAGTCACTTTCCAGCTACATTATTCGGCGCTGCTTGTTTAGCTAGAGCCGAGACGATTACTAAGTTACCAATGACTGCTGTGAGTTGTGATGAACTGCGGGCTGCGTTGGTGTTAGCATTACCAGCTAGCGGTTAGCTACCCACGGTTAGCCAGGGGTACGGCAATGCTAACGCTAACTCACCGGTTTACAGCGTTGATGAATTAAGTGGGTTAAGACGCTGTTAATGAAATGCTATTTGCAAATAGCGACATGACAAACACTCCATGTGAGGTAACGTGATTTTAGTTAACATGTGCCTCCGAAAACATTGTAAAGTTAAGTTTGCTAGTTTAGGGTAGCTATGGTAAGTTAACGTTAACTTACCTTAGTTCAGTCTGGTCAGCGATACAGTTTAAAGACGGTGTTTGAATGGCAGTTTCTGAGAAGATTAAACGTTAAGTTAATTTTCAATGTAGTTATTTGTACTGCTCTTCAGAATCAGACTTGTATTTACCATTAGCTTTGTTGTATGTTTGTCCTCCTGTGAATTGTTCTTGGAACTGTGTAAGCATAATGAGAACCACTTTTAAGTCCTTGAATTTGTGCACATACAAGTCAAAGCTGATTATGATTCTGAAAGTTGAATCAACAGTTCATTCAGGAACTTAACATTATAACGTTTACGAAGGCAGGAATTTTTGCATTAATGTTGTGTTACACTCAACAGGCGGTGGGGTCAACTGTGAGAGAAACTCAGAAGAGAGTCCCAGTAACAGAATATCCTACACTCCTTCATTATCAACATGGGGGCTGTTATCTCATGGTGGAAGGTTTGTTTTCAAACCTTTACTAACTATGTCTTTCTACTTTATGTTGCTGTAATGCAAATTACATTATTTAACATAAGTTGGCAAAATTTTTGCTTTGTCAACATTTAGTTGTATTCTTGTAACTTTATATTTAATAAGCTTGGATGCACATGTAGCATCTTTGACAAATAATTGTACCACTCCGTATTTTAGGCACAAATATTGGTCACATGCTTGGATAGGTCTAAATAAATGATCACAATTCAGATGTTTATGCTAATAGTCCTGGCATTCCTTGGCATATTGGCATACACAGGCTAACTAAATTATATCACACAGAGGAACACACACGACACATAGACAAAATGTGCAAAAATGGGAAGAGGAAACAGGAAGTATCCAGCTACTTAAAGAAGTTGCGCCATAAGCAATGTTGTTATGGCACATGTCATCATTTGTTCTCTCTGACTGGGATTTCAAAATATTTGCCCTACAGGCTAAACCATCCACTGTGGAGATTTTGGAAGGAATCGATAAGGTATGCTTATGAAAAAATAAAAAACATAGACTTGTCATTGCCAGAAGTGCTGTTTTTATATTTACAAGGGGTGTGAGAGAACATGCAGTATATTTACCAAAGCACAACACATCTATGCTTTAAATGTTAAGTAATATTTACAGACTAACCTGCACTGAGAGTAAGGTAGAAAAAGTCCACATGAACAAGAACAATTTTCACAAACCTTGCTAAATTTTTACCCTTGTGGTCCTTACTGAAGATTGGGAGAAAGTGCCTCATGTGAGAACTTTAACAATGTTGTCTTTATTCTCTTACGCCCTGTTTACATTTAAACAGAGGGAGATTATCTTACGATAAGTCCCTTGAGGTTGAGTGCGTGCATCTCAGCATGCAGAAGGCGCGCACTGTCAGTCAAATGAGTGAAACACAAATGAAGCATTATCAGCAAAACTGACCAAAGGCATCTTTGAGAGTAATTATGCCCAATGATGTTTATAAAGCCCACAAAATAGTGCGGAACTTTTGTCTCTCCCATCTAACAGTGAGTAATTACACAACACTGTAACCCTTTAGCTCTGGCAAACCAATCATTTGTGGCATTATTAACGTACCGCTCACCAAGTTTGCATATGTAAAGTATTCCCTCTGCTGAGAATCTGTAGGGAATATAATCAGGAAAATAATAGTGAAAGACCAGTGTTTTTTACTGCCAACCGAAACTCTGAACATAACCTCCATCGAGTTATGTGTACAGCATAACATGGCAGTTGAGCTAGGTTATCAGACAGCCACATTTGGGGCATTGAAAACTCTGGCTTTAGGCAACGTACATCACTAACCTATTAAGGCTTTTGTAGACTACATGACTTTCAGCGTCGGCTGATGGCTGTGCTGTTCACACTCCACAATTTGCCGTCTTGTGATGAGAGTCTTGAAGTTGTTGTGGCGTTCACATTACGTGACCGATTGGGGACAGGGGGTCACACACTACACGAGCTGACAGCGACTGTGTCACCTGACGCTGGTCTCCAAACCACCTTTAGCAATTATAAAGACAAAGAATATGGGTGAAAGAATGAATTAGCACAAGCAGTGATCATCTGTGCTACAGAAAGAGCTTGAGGTGAATCAAAGTGTTTGGCGGGAAAAAAGTAGCAGCATGTTCCGCCAGCTGCCTGTTCATTGGCTGTATCTGGATGTCGAGTTAGCTGACTCTTCCAGATATTTGGCACGCTAGATATCTGGTTGACATTAGCCGATTTGATGCGTTACCGTGTAATTCATACTAAAAATATTGACAGCAGATCGATCACTGATTTACCCCAAATCACAGTCTGACAGTCGCTGAGCTTGCCGAGCGGCAAATCGAGCTACAATCGTGTAGTGTGAACTAGGCTTTAATCTCACTTGTTTAAAACCTGTGAAATCTTTCGACTACTCATCTTTGTTGTCCCATCATACCTTTTGTTAGCCTTGTCGCCTCATTCTGACATCACATTAGTGAGTACAGTATTATCATAACAGATTGAGCTATGAAAATAAAACCCAAGTTGTAATAAACTGTACTTTTACTTTAATTAAACATCCAGATAAAACATAAATGTGTAGCATCCATAGAATATGGCAAAAAAAAAATACAAAAAGAAGAATATGTTATGAACATTAGTCTATCGTTTATTGATCTTACTGGTACTTAAGTCCATTGCCGTTGAAGACATGTTGTATAAGCATGGGTCTTCTGACCATAAGTAAAGAGATGTCATTGAATGCCAAATCAGCTCCTCATTTGCTGATTGATAGGGCTTTAGTGTAGCTCTACAGTTAAGCTAGTGTCAGCCTATTTTCAGCGCCTGTCCTTGGGGCCAAAAGACATTACACATATACTGAAGTGGTCAGGTGTCACTGGAGTAGTGAATAGATGGGTGTTGGGCCGGTTAGTTTTTATTATGAAAGAGTAATGTAGCTACAGTACTTGTTCACATGCATTTTTACACCACACATAGGCAAACACATGTGTGATACACTGTAAGGCTGGATGTGAAATCAGTTTTTCTGGTGCTTTAGAGTGACAGACACACATGTTACAGTAGGACCATAGTGACCGGAGTGGGTCCCATTCTGTCCAATAGCTATTTTTGGACGGGGTAAAGGGCAGTGGTGTAACCTTTCCGTATTTAAAAAAACAAAAAACAAAAGATGAACAAGCTATTTGTTCATTGAAAAATGCTAATAAATTACTAGTGGTGGGCCGTTATCGGCGTTAACGGCTGCGTTAACGCGAGACTCTTATCGGGCGACAAAAAAAATATCG